>JAJQKJ010000867.1:0-91299 GCA_029574335.1 Rana kukunoris | reverse complement strand
TGACAGTGGAGTAGAGGTGTGTACTATATTCCCAGAATTGGGTGCAAATACCTGTCTTAGAAAGGTATATGCACCCCCCTTCCCCCCTGAAAGGTGCCAAATGTGACACCGGAGGAGGGAAGGGTTCCGAACAGCATTATATTTTTGGGTAGGACTCTGCTTTAAAGCCAAAAACAGATTATTTTGCAGCTTACCAATTCTTAGATTTTTTTTTTCAGACCCCGTTCACACCCAAATCCCGATACGGCTCCCAGCAGAGGTCCGGTGCGTCCTGGTTCACACCGTTTCAGGTCCGATTTCAGCCCAAATTTTGGGCTAAAAACGGACCAAAAGACGCACAGGGCTCCTGTGCAAATTCGCACTGGAGCCCATCGGAGATATGTGAACTGGCTCCATAAAGAGCGATTCACATTCTCCCGCTATTGCAAAATCGATGCAGAGATTCCGCATCCAATTCGCAGTAGTGTGAACCCGGCCTTAGGCTTTCTTTTTTACTTTCATCTGATAATCCAGTTATTTTTCAACCTTGCAGATTGATCAGTTAGAGTGTTGAGATAAACCATTTACCACTGACAGGTGTGCTTACATTGATCAGCTATATTTGCTTAGCCAGTATCCACCTTTTGGGATCCTCAGGATTTTTAAGAATCAGAATAGTGATTAAAACATCCAAACATTAACCCAAAAGTGGGATAAATTACAATTAGGTGCACCCTAGGTAAAAAGAGATTGAAAGTTGTAACAGGGCAGGATTTCCCCATCAATACACAACTTTGGCAGTCACTGCATCACCTCATTGAATTTTTTTTTGCTAGCCTTGATTAGAATACCGTAACAAGTGAAAGTATGCTTACAATAAATTATTGTATTGTATGTGGGCCAACAGTGCCCAATGCTGAAAAACATATGAGTACCATGTCTTGTTCCTTACAAAAAATTTACAAAATAAATAAGGGTGCTGCCCACGGTATGCTTTGTAGGAAATTATGTAGATCAGTGATCATGAACCCTGTCCTCAGGCCCACTAAAAGACCAAGTTTACAAGATAACCAAAATAATGACAGGTGATGTCATTTGCTGCTCAGTGATTACAGTATTCTAGTCTGCATCTCCCCAAGGTAATACATAAAACCTGGCCTGTTAGTGGCCCCAGGACAGGGTTGATGACCACTGATGTAGATGAAAATAGTTGGCTTAGGATTAATCATCAATCCACAATAACCCTAAAGCCATGATCATTCTCTGGGCCAGATTCTCAAAGACTTACGCCGGCGTATCTCCACGTACGCTGTCGTAAGTCCGAATCTGCACCGTCGTATATGCGCGCCTGATTCTCAGAATCAGTTAACGCATAAAATCGGCCAAGATACGAGCGGCGTAGGAGTCTCCTACGCCGTCGTATCTTGGGTGCATATTTACGCTGGCCGCTTGGTGCGCTTCTGTTGATTTCCGCGTTGAATATGCAAATGAGCTAGATACGCCGATTCTCGAACGTAACGTGCGCCCGTCGCAATTAGTTACACAGTTTCCCTAAGACATACGCCGGCGTAAAGATAAAGCCATGAATTAGGCGCGCTTACGCCAGCACATTTACGCTACGCCGCCATAACTTAGGACACTAGTGCTTTGAGAATACTGCACTTGCGTCCTAAGTTGCATCGGCGTAGCATAAATACAATAACGCTACGCCCGCTCATAGTTACGCCGCCCTACGTGAATCTAGTCCTCTGCCTTTTTGGTGCACACTAAAATTGTGTATTCACTTTATAGCATTAGTAAGATTACAGAGGTAAGACTGAAATGCTTTATATGGCTCTCATCCCCCCTGACACATTTAGAATGTTTATTGTACAACATTTTGCAATTATATTTGGTCCAACTTCTCTGTAAGAATTTAAAACTGAAATCAAGTCAACCTGGTTATACAACTTGCTGCTTTAGGAATGCACCAAAAAAGATTAAAAAAAAAAAAAAAAAAGTTATAGCACATAGCTATATGAATTTGAAAAGTTTCCTAAATGAATGAAGAAGCTGTAGTTTAAAAGGTACAATTATTTTTCCCTAAAAAGCTTCCTTCACTTACCTGATCCTTTGATTTTGATTTTAAATGTCCTTATGTCTTCTGAGAAATCCTCACTTCCAGAGTGGAGGTCCTCATCACAAATAGGTGAATGGAGGGGAAGCATAGACAATTGTATCTACTCCCAAATGCTCCTGTAGCTTTTAATCCCAACGTTAAGGAATGGGATGAGATTATTCCAGAAATAATACCTCCTTTTGTAGTCCTGACACTGGTGACCTGAGAGGTATTTAGTTAGACACACTTAGCTTTAAGGTGTGATTTTTTTTATGTTTTTTTGTTTCTTTGTTGTGCACGTAGCTACGTGCAATAATTGGCCTGGGTATGCCCCTATGGCCCTGTTTTGTAATTCAACACAAAAAAGCTTTAATAAAAATAATTTTTGAAAAAAAAAAAAAAAAAATCCTCACTTCCTGTTCTTCTGTCTAACTCCACACAGTAATGCAAGGCTCTCCCTGGTGTGGAGTGTCGTACTCACCCCATCCCTTTGGACTACAGGAGAGTCAGGACGCTCTCTACGTTGCAGATAGAGAAAGGAGCTGTGTGTCAGTGGGCGTCCTGACTCTCCTGTAGTCTAAGGGAGGGGCGAGCACGACACTCCACACCAGGGAGAAAGCTTTGCATTACAGTGTGGAGTTACACTTGCGTCCTAAGTTGCAGCAGCGTAGCGTAAATACGATACGCTACGACCGCTCATAAGTTACGCCACCCTACGTGAATCTAGGCCTCTGACAGAAGAACAGGAAGTGAGGATTTCTCAGAAGAAATAAGGACATTTAAAAGCAAAAATCGAAGGATGAGGTAAGTGAAGGAGGACTGCAAGGTAAAAAGGAATCTATTTGGGGGGGGGGGGGGAATTGTACCTTTACAACCCCTAAAGTATGTTGGGTTGTAGAATTCTATCCTGCCAGCTATAGAAAACCAAGTTTTTATTTTTTGTTGTGTGCCACAGGTATTAAAATGCCATTCTCTTGTTCTACAAGAATTTCAGGCTCTCTCATTAACTATCCCGATTTATCTTCATACAAACATGTAAACCATGATACTTGTTATCAAAGCTAAAAAAAATTATGATGCATCACAAATAGAACATATCGCTCTCTTTTCTTACTTGATTCTTCCTGTTCTCCAGAAGTTCTTCACAACCCTGCGTTTCAAACACTCTCCCTTTAGTCTCTCTATTCCCTGTACCTATTATTTCTTCATCATCTTCACAGCTTTGGACTACTCCTTTCCAACGTCTTTTACATTTTCAGCAGCGGAGAATAAAAGTCTAACTTTGTTCCGCCGTACCCAACCCTATTTTTTGCAACAAAACAAACACAGAACATAGAAAGTCTATATTCAATGAATAAGTGCTACCAAATGAACACAGTAGTGTACTGTATAAATAAATATGCACACGTTATAAATACACACATACACACATGCGGATTTACATCACGCATTAGATTCTTAGTGTCCAGTGTTTTTTCTTCTTCTGCAAAATGTTTGCTCTTAACATCTGAATGTAAATACCAAAAACAGCTTCACACGCACTGATCTTCGAAGTCGAGAGTCTCTGAAAGCATTCTTGGTTTCCCCCGGCTCTCACATAAGCAGTTTCTCCACACTCTAGCAGGCAGTAAATGGCCAGTCCCGTTGTCCAAATCTTCTTAGACTTCTATATTGCTGTCCAGCTTTTATGCAGGAAAAAAAATGCCCTCCGTACTCTAAAGTTAGACATGTTTAGGATGTGTCTTTCAGTTCAGGGCTATGGGAAGGCTGCTGGGGTAAATCACTAGGAGACTGTAGGTCTGGACCTCGATCTACAAAAAAGGGAATGTGAAAGACACACATAAACTTGTTTTTCTAGGCAAACATAGGCAACTATGTACAGATGTCCAAAAAAGGAACAACATGTTAAATTATTTAAAATGGCAACGTAACATTATGGAATAGGTAAAATAATGCTCGGTGCATACAGCAGTTTTATCCACTTTTACCAATAGGCAAGCCGATCTGCTTGATACCCTGTTGTCTCCAATTAAAGATGATCAAAGCTCCTAAAATACACTGGCAGTGTGCCCAATCCACTCCTCTAATCCAGTTTGTCTAGTACATATCTACCAATTAGCCTTTTATTTTTATTTTTTAAGTTGAGTTGAAAAAAAAAAAAAAATTCTGAAAGATATGGGTTTTACACAACAATTGAAATAGGCAGCTTGCAGTTGCAATGCCAAGTGACCCCAACAAGAAATTCAGGCCATCTCATGAACTATCCCGATTTATCTTGATACAAAATGTAAACCATTGATACTTGATATCAAAGCTAAAAAAAATGATGATGCATCACAAATAGAACATATCGCTCTCTTTTCTTACTTGATTCTTTGTTCTCCAGAAGTTCTTAACCCTGTGTTTCAAACACTCTTTAGTCTCTCTATCCTCTGTACCTATTATTTCTTCATTGTCTTCACAGCTTTGGACTACTCATAGTATGCCAAATTCTGCTAAGGCTTTATACAGGAAAAAGCCTACGTCTGCTTTTATGTACGTAAACCCCAATGTTTTTTTTTAAAGTGTATTTTGTGCGTGTACTCGAGAGAGGAGCAGGACTTTGGAGTAGGCAGACCTCCCCCAGAGGCAATCTGCAATCTTTCTCCATGCCCCCGGGCAATGGCGGGTGTGAGGGGGTCCTCCCACACAGCCCGCCCTACCTGCTCCGCTTTGAAGCCCAACGGGGGAGAGGGACTCCCCTATGAGGAGGATCTAGCCCCGCTCAGACCAGCCCTGTTAGTCCTTTGCTCTCTCTTTTTTAGAGACCGCATGGCCAAAGTGCGTGCATGTTAACCCAATTTCGAGTGCATGCAAGTGTGGTGGGTTTTGTGGGAGGGGTTGGGCGTACTAAGCGCAGCTTACCTCGCATAGTACACCCACCGGGAGCCGGGCTGAGACCACCAAACTCAATTCACATGCAGCCGAGACCGGGATCCGAACCCTTAGCTGCAGAGGTGAACGGCTTGTCAGCGCAGTGCCAATCGCGTTGAGCCACCGCAGCTCCCTCCTTAAAAACCCCAACGTTGAACTTATTTTAATTAGCTTTATTTAGTCTGTTAAATATATTATTGAAAATCTTATACCTCTTTAGTAAGTGAAAAAAATAAATAACTGTGGATCCATGCCAGAAACCTTATGAGCCGATAGCTTACTGTGGTCCGACTGTGCCCGACTGTGCCGAAATCTTATCAATTCCATTGTTCCAAGCTATTTCTATGGCCTATTAAAACACCCCTGGTTATTGATAAGAAGCGAGGGGGGAGTGTTCTGTATCCTAAACATTTCCTTTCCTAAGATGGCAACACTGCTGCTCCATAGATGCAGTGCAGTAAGCGCTGTCCCCCCTAGGAGAGGTGTCAAACTCATCGTGGGACGCATCAGCATTATGATTGCCCTCAAAAGCGCCGGTTGTATCTGTAAGTTCAGATGTGCAGCGCATCCTCTTCCCTTACATTAGATGTCAAGAGCCACCCCACCCATCAGAAGTTAAATCCCCCACTCTCCCCTTACATATCAGTGCACCCGCCCTTTCCTTATGCTGCTGCTGGGAAGAAGCTGGATGCATTGCTTGGAAGCAGAAAGTAAGGGTCTGGAGGAAAACCAGAGGAGGGCTGGAGCTCCCCTGCAGCTGCAGGAAGGGTGCGAGGGCCACATGAAATGACTTGGAGGGCCGGATTCAACCACGGGCCTTGTGTTTGACATCTGTGCCCTAGGACATGAAGTGTGTTACTGGCAGAATCCCCAGGTGAGAAAAATAAATAAAAAAAAAAAGTAACCAGCACAGCCAAGGACTGGTAAGCTGCAATCTATAAAATAATTGCTTTTTGGAAAACCTCTACAGTCCTTTCAATTAAGAAATGAATCGTTGAATTTAACCACACAAAGAGGATGGAAGAGCTGCTTGCTCTTGGTAACAAAGACAACACCAAATTAGGACCTGTGGCAGGGTTTGACAAATTTGCTTGAAATCTAGGAGCCAGCTAAAAAAGTTAGGAGCCAGAAAACGCCCCCCTGTCCCGCCAAGTTTGCACGCAGAAGCGAACACATACGTGAGTAGCGACCGCATATGTAAACGGTATTCAAACCACACGTGAGGTATCGCCGCGAACGTTAGCGCGAGAGCAATAATTCTAGCCCTAGACCTCCTCTAAACTCAAAACATGCAACTTGTAGAATTTTTTAAATGTCGCCTATGGAGATTTTAATTGTTTTTTTCATTACATTTAATTTTTTTCAGCATTTGTGCGTTGTTAATTATTTTCTTAACTCTTTACTGTAAATGCATTGCACACCCAAAGTGTTATCCAATACAAGCAGTCTTTTTTGTGATACCAACTTCCACCACCAGATGGCGTCAGGTCACAGAAGCAACCTTGGGCCTTCACAAGGATGCAAAGCCGCGCCTAAATTACCGGCCGTCACGGGCCCGCCGCGATTGTGCGGTGGGGCGCACGGAGACACAGGATCCTGTGCCTTAGTGCACCCCCACCTCCCCTGCCGCACGATCGCGGCAGGCCCGCGGCGGCCGGTAATTTAGGCCGCAGCTTTGCATCCTTGTAGACTACAAAGCCGCGGCCTCAATATCGGGGGGGTGCGGCGCCAGGTAACAATTTCTTGTCGCAATTGCGACCTGGCGCCCGGATATTGTCGACCCCTGACCTGTGGTTTACATGGATGAAATTTGACATCACCAAATGACTAACCAGTGTTCCTGAACATGCTAAACTTGCTCTGCTCGGAGCGCTTCTTCCCATCGGGCGCTACCCCCTCCCTTACTTCCCCTCCTCTTCTGTCATAATTTTTCTCACTTAAATTTTTTTCCCCTTTCTGCTCTGTTACTCTGAAATAAAAGTGCCTAATCTAACCGTTGTGGTTCCAGTCTCTTCTAGAAACTTTTTCAGCTGGCACTGTACTTCCCAGTACTCAATACTAGAACCCGGCTTGACTTATAAGTTGACACAATGCAGCTGAACGGACTTGTTTTACTTCTGTGACTGTTCAAGTGGTCACTTAGGCCTGGCAACCGTTTGCTGTTGGATTTCAACACACACACCCCACTCCTTTGGTTGAAACATAGTCAGTGTTTACTCGCTTGTTGTTCTGGATGTTTGTTATTCATGCCTATCTCGATATTAAATTGTACTACATTTGGTTGCATTCCCTTGCTGTGCCAGGAACTTAATAAAAAAAAAAAAAAACATTCTTTAGAAAAAAATATATTGCTCGAGGATAGATACACGGTTTGGTATACATATGTTAGTATGTAGTTAAAAGTTGGAATGGACATTTTGTTAAAAACATTTTTTCCTAAAAAATCTTTAGAATTTTGGCTATAATCTGCTCCCATCGCTTGGTCATACGTTTTCTAACCCTAGTAGAACATTTCACATATACAGTACTGTATACATTTCGGCGTTCCGTTAGTCCAATTCCATTTTCGCCATCTCAGAAGATTCATCTGATTAGCCTATATTAAATTGTATGTCAGGGAAAAATTAAAAAACAAAAATTTAGTACATGCACATTTCCTTATATCCTATCCATTTAAAAAAGCTATAAGTACAGAAACATTAAAGGGGGAGTGAAATAAGGAATTTGAAAGAATTTATCAGGGAGAGACTACTGGGTTAAACTACAGTTAATTTATTTAACATCCACATAAAAAATTATTTAATAAAATTATAAGGAATACACGTATCTACAAAAGTACAGAAGAATACCTGATAATTGACCAGAAATCCAGTGTACTCCTAACTTCCTGTGATTCTGCAGTGAAATTCCAACCAGCATTGTTCACCCCTGCCTGTTGGTTCACAGAGCTCCACATGCAAACATAATTGGTTTTGCAACAAAACAATGCTACACCCTTGACTTATGAGCACCTATCCACACACAGTGTAAGGAAAGGGCTTTGGCTAGATGTAGTTCTGGGGCATGCTTTCATCAAAATGGTCCAAGCTGCCAGATGCTGTCCCTGCAAGAATTTAACAGGGCTGGAGATTTTGTTACAGGGGGTAATAACAATTTTTTCTCACTATATGAGCAAAGAAAAACGAAACCAGTGACATATTTTAGAAGATGAGAAGGTGGTGTGAAGGTACATTGGGGTAATGTCTGCACATACAGTATACTAAAAAAGAATAAGTGCACTTTTGGACAAAGTGCACTTATAGTATACAGTGGCGAAAACAATTTGATCCCTGCCGATTTTTTACCTATGCCCACTTAAAGATATGAAGGGTTTTATAATTGTTATTTGTGCATTTTAAATGATTGGGACAGAATATCAACCAAAAAAAAACAAACACATGATACAAAGGTTATAAATTGAGTTGCAGTTCAGTGACTAAAATACGTATTTTACCCCCCCTGCCAACCAACAATAATTCTGGCTCCCACAGACTGGCAACAGTATTTGGTACACAGATTAGTCATGCCAATTTAAGAAAGTGCTCCTAACGACAACTTGTTATGTGTATAAAAGACACCTGTCCACAGAATCTCTATCTTCCATTCAAACCTCACCATCATGGGCAAGACCAAAGACCTGTCAAAGTATGTCAGGGACAAGATTGTAGACCTGCACAAGGCTGAAATGGGCTACAAGACCATCAGCAACAGGCAAGCATGGGGCCGTTTCTCTGCGAAAGGTACAGGCCGACTTTGCCACATTGAGGGCCAATGGATGGGGCCATGCATTGTAAAATATTGGATGAGAACCTTCTTCCCTCAGCCAAAACACGGAAGATGCATCTTCCAACATGACAATGACTCAAAACGTACCACCAAGGCAAGAAATGATTGGCTCCAAAAAAAAAAAAAAAAAAAAAAAACACAACATTAAAAAAGATCATGGAGTGGCCTAGCCAGTCTCCAGACCTTAATCCTATCGAAAATTTATGGAGGGAGCTGAAACTTTGAGTTGCCAAGTGACAGCCAAGAAACCTTAAGGAATTAAAGAAGATCTGTAAATAATAATGGACCAAACTCCATCCTGAGACGTGTGCAAACCTGGTAACCAACTACAAGAAACATCTTACCTCTGTGCTTGCCAACAAGGGTTTTCCACCAAGTACCAAGTCATTTTTTTCGTGCGGATCAAATACTTATAGTATTTTATTCACTGAACTATAATAGATAACATTTGTATCATGTAGTTTTTCTGGATTTTTGGTTGATATTCTGTCTCTTTCATTTAAAATACACCTATGCTAAAAAATACACCTATGCTAAAAAATACACCTATGCTAAAAAATACACCTATGCTAAAAAATACACCTATGCTAAAAAATACACCTATGCTAAAAATTCTAAACCCTTAATTTTTTTGTAAGTGGGCAAACTTACAAAATCTGCAGGGGGTGAAGTAATTATTTGATCTGTATACCAATTAAATGGATGGCTCAGGCAAAGTAAAAACCCCAGAAAGTTTATTTTTTGCTTTTTGGCAATATTGGGGAGATTTCCCTTCATGTCTGAAGAGGCATACAGAAAAGGGCATACAGAAAAGGGAGCGTAAATCACGGCAAAGTAAGTTGTTCTCCTAGTTGTCACTGGAACAGGTGACCCCTTTGGAAGATTTCCCTTCCACTCCTGTTCTGGTGACAGCTGCAACATTTTCCCATCACCCTCTTAGTGACTGAGAAGGTAAAGCTACCTAGTAGGAACACAGACAACAAGAAAAATATGACCGGGAGGTGTAACCCTTTCCTAGTCTTTCCAACTGCCCAAAACGTATTTTACTAACTGTGCCTGCGCAATAAAGCCTCATAGAAGTCTATGGGGCTCATGTGTCGCACCAGCGGGGCCGCATCATGAGGACGTGACGTGCGTGAGGAGGGAGGTGCCGATTGCTCTATGGCTGCCAGCGGTCTCTGCCGCAACGAGGATCCGACGGCTCGGCGAAGCACAGCGTGAGAGGCTGGAGCAGAGCGAGGATCGAGCGGAAGACCATCCCTGCCGACCCACGAGATCAGGGGACCCATCACACACGCGATCCCTCGGCAATAGCCAGTTGCGGAAAGGGGGTACGTCGGGACCCGACAGGAGATCGAATGCCACGTCAGGAGGCATCCGGGAAACACGCAGCCCAGTAGTTGATCGGAAGGAAATCCAAGGGACGGGTGAGGCGCTCATTGAGCCGAGATCGGACGGGGAGACCCCCCCTAATCTCCTTCAACCCCCCTTTACTGACATTGGTCTCCCAGGAGTCTAATAATAATAATGACTAAAGCAACGTGTGGAAGAATGGTCTAAGTAACCAAGTAAGCCTTTCTAGGAGGAAGTATAAAACTTGTGACTTTAGATGGGAGTAAGGGAAGTGTAAAGTTTGGAGTATAAACAAGTATAAACAAGGAGATTGCTGGCCCCATAGCACTCTGGGAAGGAAAGTAAACATTAAATGAGGAGCGCGGAGTGCAATCGGGGTTAAGCAAATTTCCCTACCAAGTACAACGGACCCTCAACCCACACCCTGTCCCAGGACAGAAAAGGCACAATTAAAAATAACTGCCGAGTGGGACGTATGTAACCCGGGTTGCTTCTATTAGAGCTCAAAATAATTTTGGGCGCAGCCAACAAATGGTATAAAGTCCAAAGAATATGCTTACCCCGGGTCTACGAGAGTGGATGCGGATTGTAAAGTAAGGTAAAAGCTCTGACTGCTCAGGGGGATAAGCGAAGACATTTAAAGTAAACAACGTGAAGGAACTGTCCTTGTGTTGCACAGGGACAGAGTGGGGTCACGGTGGCGCTTTGTCTCCTGATTTTGATCAGAACTGAGGACTTGTGAAATACCCCATAAAATAAAGAAGGATAACCTCAACATCATTTTAGGACCTGTAAAGCTTCCCAAAATTCTAAAACCCCCTTAACACTCTAAAGAGAGAAAGCTGAAAGGGAGCAGTAGAGCTAAAGTGGTATTCGGGGTCCGTGAAAACTTTTATATGCAAAAGTTAACGGCATCCCCAAAAAAAAAAAAAAATCCTCAGCGGAGTTGTAGAAAGGGGTAAAACAGGAAACCAAGAGGTATCCAAAGGGACTGTGGATGAGTAGACAAGAGAAGAAATGTGGGTTCCGTGACCGGGACTCTCTGATTCTCTGATTTTTGGATTTGACCGTAAACAATTAAAGTACAAAATAAGTAGGGAGGGGCATAATCATATACCATCAAGTCCTGCATGATTCAACCATATTAGCCTAATTCTCTGCATTGAAATACGGGGGTCCCATATGGTCCAGTAGTTGGAGGAGGAGAGAAAGAGGGAACAAAGATAACAAACACCAGCGAAGTTGGAAAGAGCTGGAACAGGGTGGAATAGGGTGGATTAGTCGATGCCCATAGTGGCAAATTGGGGAATAGAATTAGACTGACAAACAAAACTAAAATGAGCAGGTCGACGAGAGGCGCCGCCTCAAAAACATCAACAATTAATGCCGGGACCAGCTCAATACAGCAGTACATGACACAAGAGGGAAACCCCAGGGTAGTAAAGAAAACGGACAAACACAAAAAAACAAACAGGGGAGGTAAATGCGAATCGCTCAAAAGGAGAGACAACCCTGGAAAGCGAATATGACCACAGCAGGCTAGAGGAATCAGGACAGGACACACAACCGCCATCAAAAGCAGAGATGAATGAGATGTTGCTGAGGATGGAAAATTTGATAAAAACAGAAATCAACAAAATAAAAACAGACCTGGGGGGATTATTAGAAAGAGTAGAGGAGACGGAAAAAAAAGAAAAGAATAGAAGAACAAGACCAAGAATTGAACAAATTAAAAACACAAGTCCAAGCGATGACAGGTAACCAAAGAATCCTAGCATATCGGTTAGAAGATCAAGAAAACCGTAATAGGCGCCAGAACTTGAGAATATGTGCGATAGTGGAAGAGAAAGGAGAGGATCTAAGAGACATCATGAATATAATATTCAACCCTCTGTTGGATAAACCGGCAGAAGCAAAGCCTTTAAAAAATCGAGCGGGTCCACAGAGTGGGAAATCCCAAACAATCCGAGGGAAAGGGACCAAGGGATATCATAGTGCGTTTTCGAAATTTTGTAGACAAGGCCGAAATTTGGAGAAGATTGAGGGGGGTACCCCCAATCAGATATAAAGAAAACGAGATCCAAATCTTCGGGGGAGAGGGGGCCATCTCGGTGATTCCACATTGTCCAGTTTACCATCCTCTAGGTGCGTCCCCAAGTGTGGCAGAAAGGAAACAAAGTAAGCAAAAGAACAACAATACATTTAGATGACAGAGATCAAATTCTTGTCATACAATGTTAAGGGTTTAAACTCACCTGCCAAGAGACATCAAATTCTCAGGGAACTACATTACTACAAAGCGGACATAGCCTTTCTGCAGGAGACCCACCTGACATTGGAATCCAACACAAGATTATATTCCCGTAGTTACCGATTTGGTACTACGGGGATACAATAACCAAGCGGGCTAGAGGAGTCGCAATCGGGATAGCAAGAGGGATGCGTTTTGAGTTGGAAGATAGATTGACAGACCCCGAAGGTTTATATTTCTGAAAGGAAAACTGGGAGGTATAGAATATACGCTAGCTAATATTTACGCCCCCAATATTGAATCCGTATGCTTTGTAAAAAAAAATTCGGTAAAACTAAAAAATTTTGAGGCGGGACATGCGATACTAATGGGGGACTTCAATTTATGCATGGAGTCTGGACTTGATAGTACGTCCCGTGCACAGGGGACAAAGGAAAGCCAGTTGAAAACACTGAAACAAAGAATGTATCATGACCAGTTGGTCGACGTATGGCGAATCCAACACCCAAAAATTAGGGATTATACATTTTACTCCCCTGTGCACGGGACGTACTCGAGGATTGATTATATCCTTATAGATCACAGACTCCTAGAGAGGGTAGTGGAAACAGGTATAGAAGCTACGACGTTATCTGACCACGCACCTATAACCATGAAACTGAACTTATCCGACCAGAAAACAAACCCACCAGAGTGGAGATTAGACGAGAGCCTACTGGGGGACGAAGAAATAGTAAAAAGAGTACAGGAGGAACTAGAAATGTACATTCTCGAGAATAACACGGAGGGGATCTCCAGGGCCACACTTTGGGAAGCCCACAAAGCCTACATAAGAGGAATATTTATTAGGGAGGGAGCCAGGAAAAAAAGAAAAAACAAGGAAGTTAAAAGGAAATAGCGAAAGAAATCTTAAAATTGGAACAAGAACATAAAAAAAAAAGAGGCCAAAAAATAGAAATATGGCACAAATTAATACTTAAAAGAGATGAGTATAGAGCACTCACAGAACAAGAAATTAAGAAAGAACTAAATATCATTGAAAGAGAAAGATACATATGGGGGGGACAAACCCAGTAAATCCCTTGCTAGAAAGGTACAGAAAAATAAAGGTAGGAACTATATAGAAAAAATTAGAAAAAAAGAATGGGGACCTGGTATATAACACAAAGGGCATAGCAGAAGATTTTAGAAGATACTACGAGGGCCTATACAATGTGAAACAAAAGAACTGGAACCCTGGAGAAAAAGAGGCAAACATAGGGAAGTCTTAAGGAAAGCCAACCTCCCTAGAATAGACAACGACGTAGCTGAAAATTTAGACAGGCCTATTACCGAGGAGGAAATAAAGGAGAATTTTAAAAAATTCTGCCAAAGGGAAAAGCCCTGGGCCCGACGGCTTCACGATCAAGTATCTGCAAAGGTTTGGAACCATTTTGATACCAAGACCAAGTCATTATTTCAACGGATTAGGGTCAGACTATGAATCAAGCAGGGAGGCCTCGACAGCAAACATCACGGTCATAGAAAAGGAGGGAAAGACAATACGCTGTGTTCAGGATTTAGGCCAATCTCACTACTGAACATGGACATAAAGATTTATGCTAAGATCCTGGCAGAGCGTATGAAGGAGACAATGACGGCCTGGTCCATCCCGACCAGGTAGGATTCATACCAGGGAGGGAGGGGGGGGGGGAAGGACAACGGGGGGGAGGGCACTCCTAATCCTCAGGCAAATTAAAGAAAAAGGAGCACCCAGTCTACTCCTGTCAGTAGACGCTGAAAAAGCGTTTGACAGGGTAGACTGGGGGCTCATGATGCAAATATTAGAAAATGTAGGGATAGGCCCAAGGATGAGGGAGAGGATTAAAACTCTGTACCACCAGCCCCGAGCAAAAGTTAAAATCAATGGATCCCTATCGACATCTTTTGAAATAAGAAATGGGACCAGGCAGGGATGCCCCCTGTCCCCCCTCCTTTTTGTGTTATCGCTAGAGCCCCTGTAGGCAATGATACGCAATGACCACAACATCAAGGGAGTAAGAGCAGGAGAAGAGCAGGAGAAGAAGAGCATAATAGAACGATGTTCTATTTTTTGTGAGGAACCCAAGATCCACGTTGCCTTATTTAATAGCCAACATTAAACAATACGGAGAGATCTCCAATTTTAAGATGAATGTGTCCAAGACAGAAATTCTAAACGTAAACATTAATGAGGATGAAGAACGATCCATCAAAAAAGTATACAACTTCACCTGGCAGAAAGAGATAAAGTACCTGGGAATAAAATTAGCAAAATCTCCAAAAAATATATATAGATTAAATTAGGGTTGTCCCGATACCACTTTTTTTAGGACCGAGTACAAGTACCGATACTTTTTTTATATGTGTCCCCAAATGCAGCCATGTCCCCCCACATATGCAGCCATGTCCCCCCACATATGCAGCCATGTCCCCCCACATATGCAGCCATGTCCCTCCAGTCATGACCCCCACATATGCAGCCATGTCCCCCACATATGCAGCCATGTCCCTCCAGCCATGTCCCCCACATATGCAGCCATGTCCCTCCAGCCATGCCCCCTCATACCTAGCCGCCGCTGCATGGAGATCATCACAGCATTCATTTGAATAGCTGTTTTGCCCGCACGTATAGACACTCCCCCTTGCTCGGGATTGGACAGATCATGATTACCCATCCAATCCCGAGCAAGGGGGAGTGTCTATACGTTTAACCCATGCGGCGCGGCTTTCGATGCGGCGGCTTTGGCGGGGGGGGGGGGGCGGAGTATTCTATATAGGCATCAGGGTTATTTGCGGGAGTACAAGTACTCCCGCAAATACTCGGTATCAGCCCCGATACCGATATCGGTACAACCCTAGATTAAATTATATCCCTCTATTAGATGAAATAAAAGGTGAAATTAAAAAAAATTAAGAACCGGCCGATCTCCTGGTTTGGAAGGATAAATATAGTAAAAATGATATTAATGCCAAAAATCCTGTATAGGTTTCAGATGGTCCCAGTCGCCGTACCACAATCCTACTTTAAAAAACTCAACTCCTTGCTATTGAATTAGCTGTCCCGGATATAAGAAAGTATTATAATGCCTCGGTAATCTCCCGTATAATAGAATGGGCCAAAGAAAATTACGATAAAAGATGGGTTAATATTGAATGTACACTTGCAAGGACACAATTAGGTAGAATAATATGGAATCCTCCACATTTTAGAAGGGTGCATACAACTACACGGATAGCACTAAGGATATGGGACAGAATACACAAAACAGTTAGGATTAGAATACAACTCACCACTAATAGATTTAAAAGATAACACATTTTTTGCACCAGGACTTAAAGGGGAGGGTGGGAATTGGATTAAAAATAGAATTCAGGGGCGTGGCCTGGAGATGGCCGTGTGAAGACGTGTTCCATCTGAGCTCCCGGCCTGAGCCTTCCTCTACCGGCTACTAAACCACCTAACCAGGCATGCAATCGTCCAAAAAACAGGGAAAGAGAGTGTCTACCCGAGTGACCCGTTCTGGTGCCCCCACGGGTGATTTACACCGATACTTCCAGACCCAGCAGCATACCTCTCCCGGGGCCCGGGCTACGGCGCCACGAGGCTCAGTAAGAAGACCTCTGACACAAGATCACGAGCAGAGAGAGGGGGACTCCTCGGAGGCCCTGGAAACACCAGACAGACAAGCTCCAGCACTGCTCCCGGATCATTATACCATGGACACCCCATCGCTGCCCTCGGAGCACCCACAGGCGAACCAGGACATGTGGGCCCTCCTGCGGGCCCTACCCACAAGAACAGACATGGAGGACCTTATCCTCAAGCTGGAGGAAACCCACCGCCGAGAATTTCAAGAAGTGAGGGAAGAGGTCTCCACACTGGCGGAGCGAGTGACCACAGGCGAGACATCAGCTGCCGCGCTGGAACTACGGGTCGCGGGCCTTGAGAGAGCCAGAGATCAACACAGGGATGCGGCGGTCGCCCTCCAGCTCCACCTGGAAGAGGTCGAGGACCCGAGCCGCCGCAATAATTTGCAGATCCGCGGAGTACCGGAGACGGAGACCCTGGGAGAGAAGTTACAGGAGTTGTTCCACTCCGTCCTGGAGGAGCCGACTGTCCTGGTGGAGCTGGACAGGGCGCACAGAGCCTTAGGCCCGAGGCCGACTGACCCGGACAGACCCCGCGATGTGGTATGTAGACTCTTAAGATTCGCCCAGAAAGAGCAGATTCTACGTAGGGCTTGGGGGCAAAGAGAAATTCTCTTGGAAGACGCGCAGGTAAAAATCCTCCCAGATCTTTCAAGAGCAACCCTGCGCCGCAGGGCCATGCTGCGCCCTGTCCTGGATTTGGCGAGGCAGAGAGACTACACCTACAGATGGGGCTACCCACTATCAGCTACCTTCCGGAAGGATGGTGCGGCCTTCACACTGCAGACGCCAACTGATCTCCCGGCCCTTTTCAGGTTTATGGAGACAGAACCGATAGAAGTCCCCGACTGGCTGCAGCTGCAACCGCGATCAATCGGCAGGTCTGGCCCTTCCTCATATAGAATGGCAGCACGACCCGGGCAGCAGAGAGGCAACAGAAGACGGCAACGGGAGCCATCTGGAGAGGAGAGACGTGAGTAGGCCTCTGGCCGACTTCCCCTGATCACAACTTTCGTTATTTTTTCTTTTGCTGTTGCTTTTACCCCGCATCTGACTCCCACCCAGTGACTCATAGGCTTAATACGGCCCCCAGGTGCCGAGTGCGCTAACCGTGTACCTCACGTACTCTGTGTTTTGCCTGCCCACCCCCCGCTCCGCCTAGGCCCTCGAGACATGCCCCTTTTTCTCCTGCTGAAGGGTGCAAGGAAATGAGCCCCCCAGGTTATTTTGATTCGGGGACAGAAGTTAACTCTGGTACCCCACGCTGTGCATCCCTGTGGGCCCCCGCGTTGTTAGGACGCGCCCTGAGAGAAGACGTTCCTGAGCTCTGCTCCCCCCAGTTCTTGGTTATCTATTTTTCTTTTTTGTTCGGAATACCAGAGCTCAGGCCCCAGTCAGTCACCACCCCTATCACTCCAGGTGCTCCCGGTACGAGTGGTCCAACCGGAGGTGGTACTATAGAAAGACTCGCTGCGGGATGGACATGCTCGAGGAAACAAGATTGGTGTTTGGGACATTCAATGGGGCGGTTGGGGTGGCGGGAGGAGTGAGACACATAAGGCTCTAGCTGTTGGCTCCTGTTTATGTGCTCTCGATGAGGGCAGGAGAGGCTGAGAATGGTGTGGGTAGCTAACAATCCCTCCTACTGTGATCAGGGGGGCGGCGGCCTGATAGTCAGGCCCTAAGTGCGGATGAAAATACGGAGTGCCCATCTCATGTTCGAGGGACCCCGATGGTGCATACCGTATCTGGCACTGCTACTAAATGTTATTAGTATCATATATCCTGTGTTTTAGCTATGTCACTACTGCATTGAACTGGTTTATTTGATTGCAATGCCGACATATGATTCTTCTTCATTTTTTTTTTTTCTTTTTTTTTTTTTTCTTTCTTTCGGACTGGCCGGTGGGGGGTGGCAGGGCCGGGGGGCTCGCTCCGCCGACCCTGTTCAGACACCTACCCACATAGGACCGTGCTCAGTGACCAGTGTTTAGCTGGTGAGCGCTTTAGCCCGTTCGGCTAAGTTAGATCTTCTTCTCTGTGCCGCACACCCTAGTGGCGGCCTACTGCCCCAAGCTTTCTCTTTTTTGGGGCGGTAGTATATATCCTTCTATCCTGTTCTTACTCTTCTTCCCCCCCCCCTTCCCGTTAGACCGGAGCCCTAGGTAGGTCCTCTCCTACCTCCTCACGGACCTAATCCTTTTCTAACCCCCGGGGACTCCTCCCCTAACCCCCCCTCCCTCTGCGGACATGGACGAACTGAAAATTGTCTCACTCAATGCCAAGGGCCTAAACATCCCTGAGAAGAGGAGGATGCTTCTGAACGATATGCGCCGCCTGCAAGCGGACGTTGTCCTGCTGCAGGAGACGCACTTTAAGGGAAACCGATGCCCTATGCTAAAAAATAAATATTATCCCACAGTGTATCACTCGACATATGAGTTGACCAAGTCCAGAGGGGTGTCCATACTGATCTCTGCGAAGGTACCCTGGACGCATGGAGACGTGATACTAGACACGGAGGGGCGGTTTTTATTCTTAAAAGGCAAGATAGGGGAGACGAGAATTACATTAGCAAACATATACGCCCCAAACGACCGACAAGACACATTCCTGACAAGACATATAAAACGATTGACTAATTTTGTGGAGGCAGGCAT
Organism: Rana kukunoris; assembly: GCA_029574335.1. Classification (NCBI taxonomy): domain Eukaryota; kingdom Metazoa; phylum Chordata; class Amphibia; order Anura; family Ranidae; genus Rana; species Rana kukunoris. Next base: position 72,551 of record JAJQKJ010000867.1, on the reverse strand, counting down.
GGACTGGCCATAGGGACTACAGGGAGTTTCCCGGTGGGCCGATGGCTCAGTGGGCCGGTTTCAGTGACAGCCTGTCAAAGTAATGGCTGCACAGCTCGCCCTCCACTTCATGCAGTGATGCGAGAAGAATGAGGAAAATACAGAGGAGAATAAGTGAAATAATAGAGGTGAGTGAGGACTTTTGTTATGCTACTTATGTTTTTTTGCACAATTGCGTATAGTTTGTATACTGTTTTTGTTCTTGTTTGCAAACATAAAGTGGGCCGGTCTGGATAAAGTCCAGGGCCAAATTTTGGTCTCAGTCCATCCCTGTGTGGAGGGGCAGCTGGTGATAGGTGGCGACTTGAACATCCCTCTGTTACCTAACGAGGACTCCTCTACGGGACTCTCCTCGACTTCCGTGGCCCTGCGGAAAAAAATCCAGACACTACTGCATTCCAACCGACTAGACGCCTGGCGTTTATATCACCCGGGGGAGAGGGACTATACCTTCTTCTCCAGACCCCACCAGTCCTACTCCAGGATTGACTATTTCCTGATCCCACATAGACAACTGGCTGCCGTCAAGGACACCACAATAGGATCCATTACATGGTCGGACCATGCTCCGATCACACTGGTTTACGCTTTAACAGAGGGTCAATCCACTCAGAGGCACCCTTGGCGGCTGAACGAATCCCTCTTACAAGACAATGACACTATGACAGAAGTAGTGAAGGAAATAGGGCACTACTTTGAGGAGAATACTACTCAGGACTGCTCTCCGGAGGTAGTGTGGGAGACCCATAAGACGGTTGTGAGGGGCATACTCATTAAACATGGGGCTAGGATAAAGAGAGAGAGGTCAAAACAACTGACTGCTCTCCTTTGTAAACTTCAGACGCTAGAAACACAACATAAACAGGCCCAGACGGTACAACTGGGCATCGATTTGGATAATACCCGCAGACAAGTCACTGACCTACTGCAATTTAAAGCCAAAGCGGCACTGCAAATATGTAGATGTAAAGTCTATGAGTCAGGCGACAAATGCGGACGGATGCTAGCCCAAGCTATTCGCTTGCAAAACAAATCTTCCTACATACCACACATCATGTCACGCGGAGGTCGGAAGATCTCTACGCCCCAAAACATCTCTCAGGAATTCAGAGACTTCTACCACAACCTATATAACCTACCCGCAGTTACCCCGCCTCCAGATACCGACCTGACAGAGACTTACATAAGTTCCTCACTTATGCCGACATTGCCCACGGAGGCGAGGGAGCTTTTAGAAGAGCCGATCTCTCTTTTGGAACTCACGACGGTGCTTGGCGCGTCCAAGCCCGGCAAGGCTCCGGGTCCAGACGGCCTAACCACAGCCTACTACAGGACCCTCCTTCCCTCTCTGGGTACCCACCTAGTGGCCCTTCTTAATAACCTGAGTGCCGGGACGAAACTGCATATCTCCACATTACAAGCGCAGATAGCTGTGATCCATAAAGACGGGAAGGACCCGGGACAGTGCGGTAGTTATCGCCCGATCTCAATGTTGAATACTGACCTTAAATTATTCACTAAAATCATAGCAACCAGAATCCAGCAACATTTACCAAACCTAATACATCTTGACCAGGTAGGCTTTGTCCCGACTAGAGAGGCCAGAGACAACACTGTTAAAGTGTTGAACCTGATCCAAGTAACCACGACATCAAAGACCCCATGTATCTTCATTGGGACAGACGCCGAGAAGGCATTTGATAGGGTTAGCTGGCCATTCATGTTCACCACCCGAGACATATAGGCATAGGACCAAAAATGATGAACTGGTTATCGGCAGTATATACGAACCCGACAGCCACAGTCAGGGCCAATGGTACACTATCGGAGCCATTTCCAATTAACAATGGGACCAGACAGGGCTGCCCACTCTCACCACTCTTGTTTGCTCTGTCCCTGGAACCCTTCTTAAGACACATGAGACTAAACCCTAACATCAGGGGGGTTGAGGTGGAGAATAAGCAACATAAAATATCGGCTTACGCTGACGATATGCTCTTCTCGTTAACATCGCCTTCAGTATCGTTACCCACCTTAATGGAAGAATTTGATAGATATGGGCGTTTAATTTAAAGATTAATTTCATGAAATCAGAGGCGATGGGGGTGGGAGTGGCTGAGTCACAGCTAACCTGTCTTCGAAACAGCTTTCCCCTGAAGTGGACAAATGTGGCCCTAACATACCTAGGCACGCGCATCCCTCCGAAGATCTCCCAAGTATTTAAGCTAAATTTCCCGCCCCTACTCGGATCCGTCCGGACGTTGCTGACCCAGTGGACCTCGGGATTCCACTCCTGGTTTGGCAGGTGTGGAATCCTGAAGATGACCATACTGCCAAAATTCCTTTACCTCTTGCAGGCTCTCCCTATACACATACCAGTTGACTTCTTCAAACAAACCCAGACCGCTTTCACGACGTTCCTGTGGGCCGGAAAGAGCCCTAGAATCCATAAGACGATCCTCTCCCTCCCTAAATCATACGGAGGCATAGCGATGCCAAACATTAGGACTTACTACCATGCAGCACATCTGAACCGCCTCATAGACTGGTGCAGACACAGAGTCACTAAACTTTGGCCAAATCTGGAACAATCACAGTGCGAGACCCCCCTGGACCGGGCGCCTTGGTGTCACGCGGCAATACAAAAACCGTCTAAAACACACCCGCTGATAGGTACCACCATTAAAGTATGCGCTAGACTACTGACACAGACGCGCCTCTCGTCGGGGACCTCGCCACTACGCCCAATCCTAGGGAACCCCTCTTTCGAACCAGGCATGAGAGACGCGAGATTCTCTGCGCTGAGAGAAGCCGGCCTATTCCAGGCCTCACACTTTAGTGTGGCAGGCCGGTGGAGATCACCACTGGAACTTATGGACCCGTTGGGTCGATTTCAGCTGGACTTCTTGCGAGCGCACCAACTCAGTCATTTTTTGAATACATTGATTCCTCCCGCCCAGACAGACTACCCCCTCTCGGCCTTTGAAGAGCTATGCTCAGAATCGGGCACGCTGCCGCATGCTCTATCCCTTATTCATTCCATGCTGATCATGCCAGCAGAAGATTACCGAATCCCAAGTTTGGCTGGGTGGGAGCGAGATCTACACTGTACATTTTCATCCGGGCAGATACAACACATCCTTACGTTCACACAAAAGTCGTCACTCTGCACTAAGGTGCAAGAAACTAACTATAAGCTCATGACGAGGTGGTACAAGACCCCAGCCCTCCTGAATAAGATTTTCCCGACAACATCAGATCTCTGCTGGAGATGCCAAACAGATAGGGGCACACTGTTACATGTCTTTTGGACGTACCCAGCCCTACGACCATTCTGGGAAGAGGTGCGAAGAATCTCGCAAAAATTCACTGACCAGGTGATACCCGACGACCCAGCATACTTCCTACTGCACGCAAACAATGTACCTTTACGTGTATATAAGAAATCAATCATACGCCACCTTCTTAATGCTGCCAAAGCGTGCATTCCAATGTGCTGGAAATCTCCTCACCCCCCGACGGTCACTATGTGGTTGCGGAGAGTGGATGAGATCAGTAGACTAGAAGACCTGATTCTCACAAGTCAAAACAGGAACGAGACATACTCCAAAACCTGGCAACTCTGGAATATGTTTAAGTATTCTGAGGAGGGACAAGCCCTCAGGGGAGCTCAGTAGAGACCTCTGGTGGGCCTCTTCGACTTGACTGCACTTGACGTGCTGAGCGATCCTCGCTGCCATCTTGCCACATCAGACATGACGGAAGTTCATGTCCGCAGATCCCCCCCCCCCTTACACCTGCTCTCTCTCCCTGCCCCCACTCAAGCCGGGACCTCCCCGGCGCCTCTACGCCTTTATCTTTTCTAACCCCCCTAACCTCTTCTCCCATGCTATACTATTCCCTAAAAAAAAGAGGCGGGGGATGGACCCATGGGACCATGGTGAACTTCCTGCGCGGTTTGTAGTTAGATAACAGGTTACCCACATGGAAACATGTGAATAAAATAGGTAGGCTGTTAAACTGAATATAATGGATGCGGCGTATGCTCATCCCTGTCTGTAACGTGTCTCTTTGTACTCCTCTGTACCCATGCAGTTGCTTATCCTGTATTTGTTACCGCTGTAATCCGTATGGGCCTGTTGCCCGCTCTTAATAAATAAATAATTTTGAAAAAAAAAATAGAATTCAGGTAAAAGATATTATTCAAAAGGTTAAAATAATGTCACTTCAAGAGATTAAATCTAAGATAGAACTCACAGGGTGTAATGAATGGAGATACCTGCAGCTATCCTCCATCATGAGTCTCCCGGGCTCATTACAGGAACAGAAGGAGTACACTCCACTGGAACAACCATGTTTAGCCGAAAACTCAAAAGGGAATATTTCAAAATGATATAAATTTCTGATGAGGGCGGAGGAGCTGGGGACACCCAGGTATATCAAAAAATGGGAAAGAGAATTTGAAAGCACTAGGAGAATAAACGACAGTAGAAAGAATTATCAATTTAACTCATTCTTCAGCAATAGATGTAAGAACGGCCGAGATGAATTTTAAACTCATTACCGGATGGTACGACACCCCAGATAAAAATCAGCAAATACAGAGAGGGGCAGTCGGCTGATTGCTGGAGAGGTTGTTCAACTAGGGGGACAATGGCCCACCTGTGGTGAAACTGCCCTAAGATCAAAAGTTACTGGAAAAAAATTCTAACTCTAATCAAGGAAATAACAAAAAAAGATTGTAGAAGACCCTTGGGTCGTCCTCTTCCATGGGGGGGGGGGGGGTCGATCCTATAAAAGAATATAAAAAAACTGACACCATACCTCCTCAACGCCGCAAAACGGTTAATACCCAAGAAATGGAGGGAAAAGTTTGGGAGTGGATCGACTCGGTAGAGGAAACCCATAGTAGGGAGGAGTTGAGATTTGGAGGGGAGGAAGACAATGGGGATATAAGAGACAAATGGGGTATATGGAATGAATTTTAAAAAAACTGGAGTTTCGCAGAAAACCTAAGAGTGATATAAAAGAAAAGAACAGAGAGGGAGGGGACCACCTTTGGGGGGAGACTGTGGAATCACGAGATGGAGGGAGGGGGGGGGGGGGAATGGGAGGAAAATCCACATGTAACTATTTTTAGTAAAATAAAAATAAACATATATACACAGAAATATTAAGAAGGAGATGAGAAGCCACAAGTGATGCGACGACTACAGGGGGAAGCGAAGGGTGGAAGGGTCTATGAGCCTGTCTGACAGTTTGTACCCTGGTCTAGTCTGATGTGAAAAAAAAAAGAAGTCTATGGGGCTCATTTTTCTTGCGTCTCCAGGACACAGAAAAAAATAATTTGCCTCCATAGAGGGGTCCACTGAGCAGATGCGGGCATAGATAGAAGTTTTACGACAATGGATGTCAACTGCAGGCTGTTGATGTTGGCTCTAAGCATGCATCCACAGAAGAGAGGGTTAGATTTGTTAGTTTAGTTAAGATGGGCACTCATAATTTAAAAGGAGCAACTGGCAATATAAATGATTGGTCCAAAACTGGAGTATAGCTGATGGTCAGGATGAAAAAGCCACAACATTAAACCAATTGCAATAACGAGCATGTCAAGTAATCATGCCAAATGTAGGTCGTCATCTCAGGTCCTGTATGTTTATATCAAGTGTAAAAATATTCATGTGATCACAAAAGTAAAAAACACTCTGGATTTTTCTGTATAGTTGCAAGAAAAAATAAATGAATGAATGAATGAATGAATGAAAAACTTATAGAGCGCGGCACATGCGAACTGAATCGCCTCTGGGCGCTTGTTGTTCCTGTCTCCTTTGATATCAAAAGAGATGAGTCTTGATCTTTCTCCTAAAGGCTAAGTGATTCGCCTCCAACCGAATGCTGGCTGGTAAAGCGTTCCATAGTCTGGGACCTTGGACGGCGAATCTTCTTTCTCCTTTGGACTTGTAGTTGGCTTTTGGGATCTGTAGTAGGTTCTGATTGGTGGATCGCAAGATGCGATTGGGATTGTGAGCTTTTATTTTATCGCATAGATATTGGGGGGCATTCCCATGGACACATCTATGCGTTAGACAGAGAGCATTAAAAGCAATCCTGTCTTTAACTGGTAGCCAGTGAAGGGATCTCAGTGAAGGTGAGATTGATTCCCAGGGTTTTTTTCCAGTCACAAGTCTGGCGGCCGTATTTTGAACGACTTGCAGACGAGCGATTTGGTACTTGGGGAGTCCGAGGTAAAGGGCATTTGCATAGTCCAATCTGGAGTTGACAATTGCTCCCACCACGACCGCTAAGTCTTCTTTGGGGATGAAGGGGGTAAGTCTGCGTAGTAGGCGCAACAGATGGTGAGATCCGCTGACTACTGATCCTATTTGTGCGTCCATTGTCATAAAGGAGTCAAAGATGACCCCGAGACTTTTGACTTTGGCGCTAGGGGTGATGATTTTGCCCAGAATGGGCGGGGGTGTCCAGGTTGTTGCAGGTTGATTCCTTTGCTTGGCGTGAAACAGAAGAAGTTCTGTTTTCGCTCCATTGAGTTTAAGATAACTCTTTGTCATCCAGTCCTCTATCAAAGAGAGGCATGTCTCTAGATTGAGGTGGTGATCCTTTCTGTTGCAAATGCGGAAATAAAGTTGCGTGTCGTCTGCGTATGAGTGATACAGCAGGTTTTGGCTGTTGATAATCTCAAAAAGAGGACGAAGATAAATGTTAAACAGCACTGGTGACAGAGGCGATCCTTGAGGGACTCCGCATGTTACTGTGCGTTTCTCAGATGTGAAGGGTCCTAATTTCACTGTTTGCGATCGGTTTTCCAAAAAAGAGGAGAACCAAGATAAATCGCCTTCTGCGACTCTGGCTACTTCAGCAAGTCGCGTCAGTAACAGTTTGTGATCTACGGTGTCGAAAGCTGCACTAAGGTCCAACAGAACTAGAAGACAAGATTCTCCTTCGTCTGCGGCCTCGAGAACATCGTCCCATACTTTGAGCAGCGCGGTTTCAGTCCCGTGTCCGGGACGGAACCCTGATTGCAATGGGTCAAGTAGCTTGTGGGTATCCAGATGCTGTTGCAGCTGTTGTACCACTACTTTCTCCATTACCTTTGAGAGTACATTGAGGCTTGTTATGGGACGGCGGTGGAGTGGGTCCTTGGGGTCCAGGGAGGGTTTCTTAAGGATGGGTTGGATTATACCCTCTTTCAACTGTGAGGGTACTATGCCCTCCAAGAAAGACTGGTTGATAAGCTGCGTGATGGGAGGAGCCAAGATGTAGGCGCATTCCTTTAGCAGTTTTGTGGGGATAATGTCATTTGGCGCTGTGCCGTTACGCAAAGTGTCAATAACATTCTTGGTGGCCTCGATGGAGATGGGTTCCAGGGTGAACTTACCTGATATAAGAGAATTACTATGGGTGTTATGTGAGAGGCTGCAGGGGGGGCTAAGGGGGGGATTGTTTTGCTGAATGCTTTCACGGATTGCCTCAATTTTATTAATGAAGCAATCCGATAGTTCATTGCAAAATTCTTGTGTGTCTGTATTGGGGGCTTCAATACATCCTGGTTTCATGGTCTGAGTGACCATCTTGAAGAGTTCGCGGGGGCGGTTTAAGGCGCTGTTGATAGCCTCTGAAAAATAATTTTTCTTGGCTTGGAAAATTCCTTTGTGGTATTTTCTTGTCGCCGCCTTGTAGATGGACAGGTTTAGCTCTGAGGCACTTCTTTTCCAGGCCGATTCGGCCCTTCTGCGTTCTTGCTTCGGTAACGACAGCTGGTTGTTAAACCAGCTGCGGTTGTTTTTCCGGATGCGGGTTTTGCGTTTCGGCGCTACCAAGTCGGCTGACTGTAGCATGGCCGAATTTATGGCCTCCAGCGTTTCAACGGCCGTTTGATGCGGTTGAATTGTTTCTATTTTTTCCCTTAAAGTGGTTTTGAAGAGTTCCGAGTGGAGCTTCTTCTGACATCTAGTCCAGTGTGTTGTCGCTGGATTTGAGGTTTTTGTTGCGGGGGGGATTGTGGAAATAATGAATTTAATTGCATGGTGGTCTGTCCATGGCAACTTTTCATTTTCCAAAATTTTTATTTCCAGAGCTTGTCTGAAAATAAGATCGAGTGTGTGACCTGAAGCATGTGTGGGCCCACATACTAGTTGCTGTGACCCTAGATCCACCAGGTGGTTAATACAGGCATCGGCAATGGGGTCTTGTGCGGAATTGGCCCAGAGGTTGAAATCCCCAAGCAGCAGAAAATGTTTGCTGTTGAGGGTGTAAGTGGAAAAGAAATCCGTCCATGATGATAGCAGCTGCGATTTTGGGCCGGGCGGCCTATAGCAGAGCAGAATGTGGATGGTCTCCTTTGAATTTGTTTGCAGTTGTAGCGTAAGGGTTTCCATGAATGGAAGAGGATTTTGAAGGGCTGGTTTTGTGATTGCAAGCTGAGTTTTGCAAATTACCGCCAGGCCTCCTCCTCTCTGCCCTATTCTGTTTTCCGTTATAATACGGTAGTTTTCTGGCACCAGTTCTCCTAGAATGGTGTTACAGTCGGCTGTAAGCCAGCTCTCTGTAATGAAGAGGCAGTCTAGATTGTGTTGTAGAATGAAATCATGGATTTCAAGTCGGTGTTTTTACTGCCGATCTTGTGTTGACCATAGCACATAAAATGTGCTTAGGCTGGGGTAACCGGCTAAAATTTTTGATCGTCGATCGATCCTCAAAAGTTGCTCAATTCTTAGGGTCTTTTTGGTGCAGGCTGGCAGTATTGCGGCGAAACGCCTCAGATTCCAAATGGTCTCTGCGGAGTACCGCAAATTAGCCATGGTCGCCATTCACCGGGGGAAATGTTTTTTATGGTGGCGATGGAGAGAGGATTCAGTGAATCCTCCCGGCTTGGTCCAGAGGAAGGCAAAAAACCCCTAACCGTGCTATGCCAATTTGCTTTGGTTGGGGAAAAAATTCCTTCCTGATCCCTGAAAGGCGATCGGGCGAACCCCTGGATCAAGTGCTGTTAAGTTTGTGAAAAAAGAAAGGGGGCTGGGGGGGGGGGGGGGGGAGAACTGACACTGCTGCTGGGGTGTACCAAGATGGCCGCCGACCAGGAGCAGGACATGGGACCCAGGCTGGTGTGTAGCCAGCTGGGTGGGTAGGTGAGCAGGGGGGGGGGCTGGTTGTTGAGGCCAGGGGATGAATCCTACTGGGGGTGGGGGTGAGCTCCTAGGGGGTTACTGCTGGTGTTTTTGGCCGAAAGTGCGGCGCGCCGCTAGGCCGCAGATGAAGCCGCGGCCTTTCCTAAGGTGCGGCGGCCGCAAATCAGCAGAGGCTGGCGCGGTTCAGGGGGAAAAACGGGGAATCGCGGGGAGGCGGTGGGGGAAGGTTGTAATGGTAGGTGGATGGTTGGCGGGTGGTAATGTGGGGTGGTAGAGGGAAAGAGACCCCAGCGTTCAGCCGATTCGGCGGCTTATCCTGATAAGGACGGCCGCCAATCGGTTCCAGGGAAGGTGATAAAAAGTAGAACCTACCTGGAGTAGAAGGTGAGAGCTGTGAGAAGATCCTGCCTAGCTAGCTGATGATATCCCTAGGGGGAGCTGACTTGTCACTATCCCTGCAGTGAGCAGACTAGGCAGACTGAGGAGAGAGTGTCTGCTGCACGTCTGCTGCACACCCTACTGACACACCTACTGACAGAGTTGACCTCTCGTCAGCATTGCATCAATGGTTACTCTGCACAGCTGAGAACAGACTCTACAATTCCACAAGGCCGTACACACGTATATAAATGAAATATATGTGAACCCTGTGGAATTAACTGCTTTTCTCCAGAAATTTGCCATAAAATGAAATCTGATCTCTATTCAAGTCACAAAAAAAGACAAACACAATGGGCCAGATTCACGTACATTGGCGCATATTTTGACCAGCGTAACGCACCTCCTTTCCGTTAGACCGGCGTAATGTAGAGGCGCAATCACCGTATCCTCGTAGTATTTGCGCAGAAATTTGCGCCGGTGCAACGCAATTCCCGAGGCGTAAGGTGGAGTAATTCAAATTGGGAAGGACGTGGGCGTGTTACATTGAAATGAGCCCATGCAAATGAAGGGCCGGCCGGATCGCGCATTGTTATATTCTTAAAAACTAAATTGAATCTGGACTAATCATTAAGAATATATATTTCTATTTAATATGATGTGAAAGTGAGTTTTGAGTCAATGATCTCCTGATGTGACATTTGAACCTGAGTTTTCAAATTCTAGAAGCTGACAGGTTTTGATGGATTTTGTAAATATTATATGTATGTTCAAAAGAGAATTGTACTTGTTTGAAATGTTTAGGCTACCATCCCCCCCATTTCCTGTTTAATTAAGAGCTAGGCCACTTCCTATGGAGAATGTGTCTAAATGGAACACAGATGTGTTCTTCATATTTCGTATTTCATTCTAGACACTCCCTTTGGGAGTGTTTACCTTGTGGTGCGAAGTGGAACAAAGGTTTGAAGTCTTAAAAAGATTGTGCTGCAGGAAGAGCAGGTAGGGTTGCCACCTTTTCTTCACGCCAAACCCGAACACTTTAGCGGCGCACGGCATGGCACCCCAACCGCGGTGCGATTTTGCCGTGACTGTCACCCGACAAATTGCGGCAAAATCACATAAACATAATTGTGGGATGCCTGTCATCCAAAAGAAGTTTTGCTTCACGATTGGGGTGCCATTATCCCCATCCCCTTCTATTACAAATCTACTTCCCCTACCAGCACAAATCCTCCAATACCACCATGGCAGCCGACAGGGGGTATCACGGGGCCCCAGCACACAGGGGAGCCTGGACAGCAGGGGGTTTGGAGCAGTGGGGGTGCAATTACAGAGGAGGGGGTGCAATTACAGAGGAGGGGGTTGCAAATACAAAGGAGGGGGGGAAATTCCAATGAGGGGGGGCAAATACAGAGGAGGAGGGTGCAATTACAGTAGAGATAGGGCAAACACAGAGGAGTCAAAAAGGGAAAGAGAGAGGTGACAGGCAGCTGCTGGTGCGGAAGTTTTTAATAAAATAAATGCTTTAAAACAATCTACTCACTCTTCATGTCAGAGCTGTAGGCATGTCAGTCTGTGAAGTCGGCTGTCCCATTCTCCCCTCCGATTCACGCTGTTATCACTGAATCGCTGGAGGAAACAGAGAGCGGGAAATTCATGTTAACTCTCAGCCTCTGATGATGGAGGCGTGGTTAAGCCTCCAGAACGCTCTGATTGGTCACATCATCCCAGGCTGACAGCTTACTGCAGTTTCCCCCACGGCTCTGTATCCTTGGCTTCCTCCAGCGATTCAGTAAAGCAGCGTGGATCAGAGGGGAGAATGGGACAGCCGACTTCACAACTGTGACATGTCTACAGCTCTAACCGGAGAGTGAGTGCATTGTTTTTAAGCATCTGTTTTATTAAAAACTTCCGTACCAGCAGCTGCCTGTTGCCTCTCTCTCCCTTATGTTTTATTTGCTCTGTAATTGCCTCCCCCTCCCGCTGCTCCGATCCCCCTGCTGTCCGGGTCCCCCTGTGTGCTGGGGCTTGTAAAAGGAGGCCCCATGATACCCCCTGTCAGCTAGAAATGGTGTCCGGGTATGAGGCAGAGGGAAACCCGGGCACAGCCTCCTAAACCCGTACTGTCCGGGTCAAAACCGTACAGGTGGCAACCCTAAGAGCAGGGCAGCTTCGTCTTCAGCCATCTACCATCAAGCAGCATACAGACATCTCTCAAACATACATAAGGACAGAACGGCCATCTTAACAAACATTTTAAGCTCATGCTTTAAGAACTTACTTTTATTTTGAAGCAATGAATGTACTATAATTGTACCTGTAATTCTTTTATAGTGTGTATATTAAAACACACGTTTTTATTTACGATAATTCACAAATAGCCTTTTTAACAGCAGAAGCTGTGTCTTTTTAAATATAAACCAGTTAAAATACGCGGTTTATTTCACGCATGCGCACATGAAGCAGACCATGGTCAGCACCTCTCTGCGCATTCTCACAACTCGGGAACGGCGCAATCAGTGAAATTGGAAGTGGACCCGGGCAACTTAGTAACCTACGCAGAGAGCTTAAATAGACAGACACAAACGCCCTTCCTTTGTTAAAGTACATCCCTTTGTATCCCTTCCTATACAGCAAGGTGCTTTTGTTCTGTTGTGTTTTTGCGTTTGTTGCTTTGCGACTTGTCTTGGTGACATTTGTTGACTGTTTGAGCTAGCGTTTTGTAGAAAATATTTGATAGTGTCTTTTGGTGACTGGTTGTGCGACTTTTTGGTTGATAGATTTTGTTTGTTTTTTTGCTTGATTTTTCCTGCTTGTTTTTGTAAGTGATTTTTGGTGATTGTTTGGGAGAGAGTTGTTGTATGAATATGACAGAGGAAGCACAAGACCAATTTTACTTTGGGGGAGAAACAAATTATTGCCCGGGCCCTTACCCAATATGGGCGTTTCCTACACGGCCCGGAGAGTGCCAACACCCCCCCGGCCAGGAAGAAGGAGATCTTGCAGAACATTACCGACCAGGTAAATTCATTGGGGGGGGGGGGGGGGAAGAAGAGAGACCCGGACACGCGAGGGGATCGTCAAGAAGATCAATGATCTCCGGCGTCTGGTCCGTAAGAAGCTGGGGCAGATGGCAGCACATGCCAGGGGCACTGGAGGGGGCCCACCATGCCCTTTTAGGCTGACAGCAGAGGAGCGTGTGGTGGCCCAGACCTTTAATAGGCAGCAAGTCGAGGGCCTGCCTGGCTAGGACTCCATTGAGGAGGCCGTGATGACAGGTAAGGTTTTTTTTTTCCCTATCTGGTGTGTAGCATGTGTGGGGGGGGGGGGTGGGGAAGGGAATATGTGGCAAGTGTGTGGATCCTCCAACCTGTGAATGTTTTGTGTCATCCACAGATGTGCAGGAGGGTGCTGGGCCATCTGGCCTGACTGCATCATCCCCGGGACACCAGCCTGATGAGGACCCCCAGACAAGGCCGGAGTCCTCGAAGGAGGTCATGTCAGGCAGTGGCTTGTTGTTTTTGGAGGAGTCTTCCCCTCTGGCTGGCAGCAGCCAGCCCTCCATAAGGGGTAGCCCCTCCCACAACAGGGCTCCCCTCCCAAGGGCCTCACCTTCCCCCCAGCCACAAGCATCATCTGGAGGCAGGAAGTCGTCCCAGAAGACCAGGGGGTGGCCGAGGTTCTGCCCGCCAATCTCAGAAGGGACCAGGCCCTTCAGACCCACCATCTGGGACAGGTCAGTCAGACTTTGGTGCGGATGGAGGAGAGCCTGTCCTCCATAAAGGATACGCTTGGGGACCTGGACTGCCACTCCCAGGCTCTTACAAACTGCCTAAACGAACTGCAGACTACTACAGCAGACGTTGGGCAGGATGTGAGGGCCCTCACCCAGGCTATCCTGGCCAATACGGCAACACTAAATTCTGGCCTGAACAGAATAGCCGTGGCCTTGGAGGGCAGAGACCAGGGGCTGTTCCTCCTTCCCCGGATTCCCCCCCCCCATGAGTCTCGTCTGAGGAGCCGGGGCCGTGGCCGTGGGCGCCCCAGGCGTGGGTCACGCCAGCGGCATTAAATTTGGTTTCCCTCTTTTTTTTGGTGCTGGACTTTTTTTTTGCTGGAATTTTTTTTTTTTTTTTGCTGGACAATTTTTTTTTTTTTTTTGGGGGTTGTGAATGATTTTGGAATGTGGGGGTGACATTCCTGCCGGAAAAGGGGTGTCACCCTTATTTGTGGTTTAGAAGAGTTCCCCAGGACCAGGGAAAAGTGATCCCCACGTCTGTGTGAATGGTGTATGAATGTACAGTGACATAATTGGAGCCGTGGCGTGGCGTTGCTGCTCACAAGTCCTGCATGGTGGCCTTGTGCTAATCCAATTTGATGAGGATGTGGGGTGTCTGCTAGGGACCACAGTGGTGTGCATGCATGCATTCTCATTGTGCCATGATTAATGTGTAAAGATGCCTAATGTGAGCTGTCTCCTGGCTGCTCTGCCCTCAGAAGACGGGGTAGCCTCGGTTGGGGGGGGGGGGGTTGTCTGGTTCAGGGGTCAGGTCATCAAGTATGTCAATCTGCAGGCCCTTTCTTACTGCGAAGTTGTGCAGCATGCAACATGCACCGATGATCTGGCACACAAAGTTTGGGGAATACAACAGGGTACCCCCAGACTTATCCAGGCATCGGAAACGTGACCTTCTTCAGGAGACCAAAGGTGCGCTCCACCACTGCACGGGTTTGGGCGTGGGCTTCATTGTAGGTGTCCCCATACACGTTCTGTTCGAATTCCATTGGGATGGGGCTATGATTGTATATGTAGCGGTCATAGCTGGATCCGGGGTGTTTGGCACGGACGTGCCATATGAGGCCTTGGGCATCGACTATCACCTGTACGTTGATTGAATGCCAATGCTTCCGATTGCGGTATATGTGCTCTGTCTCATGGGGGGGCTGGAGTGCCACATGTGTGCAATCAATGGCCCCCACAGTGCGTGGGAATCTGGCAATTCTGTAGAAATCTGTCATTGCCTTCAGCCGCAGGTCCTCAGTGGTTGGTTTGATGATTTGGATGGCCATGCGTCTGAGGATTGCAGGCATAACCTGGTGCACACATCTGCTCATGGAGGATTGTGACATCCCAGCCACCACTCCACTTGTTCTTTGAAAAGAGCCACTGGCAAGGAAATGGAGTGTTGCCAGGACCTTGGACCAGTGGCTGCACTGTATGTGAGCGGTGTGTTGGGCTGGTGATGTCCTCCTGCAGGGTTGTGGTTAATTCCATGACGACATGAGGGGTGAATCTGAAGATGCGATACACCTCAATCACTCATGCCAAAGATGTCTATGCGTGTGCGGTATATCCTCTCCCGTGCCCTCCTCCTCTTTTGCTCCTCTAAAGTCAGTAGTATAGCTATGAGCAAGGATGTCCCTGGCATGTTGGCATACAGTTTATTGTCCAGCAAGTGTGACTGCTCAGCTCCTCAATAACAGTGTTGCTTTAGCCGACATGTAGACATATTTGTCTAATTTTAGTCCACCTTTTATATCGACTAATTTTAGACAGGACGTGCAGCTGTTGCGCACAGCACGTAGCCTGCGCTGCACCAACTTACTTTTGTGGATCTCCGCAACTCCCTCATTTGCATATTTCAATAGCAAATCAATGGTGTGTCTAGCGCAGTTTTGCGTGCACTGATGTGCAGGTCTATCGAAATTATGCCGGTCGAAAAAAAATCAGAGTTAGTCTTACCGGAAACTCTGTTTCCAGGAGTCTTCCAGGACAGCCCTTGAGAGATGGAGCTCCTCCCCGGACAGGAAACACATCACCACCAGCTCTTTAAAAAGGCGGTCCCTCAGGCATCTGGTCAGTTTTAATCAAAGAACCGAAGGACGGAGCTGAAATACAGTTATTAACATACATACAACTTATATTATCCATGTATATATACCTACCTCAAAAAAATAGGGTGGGAACGTGCTGTCCTGGAAGACTCCTGGAAACAGTTTCCGGTAAGACTCCTGGAAACAGTTTCCGGTAAGACTAACTGATTTTCCCAAGGCGTCTTCCAGGACAGCCCTTGAGAGGATGAGCAAGCTTTTCCCAGTTTAGGGTGGGACTATTGCTTGGAGGACTTTCCTCCCAAAGGTTTGATCTTGATCACTTTAAGACGTCCAATCGATCGTGTCGAATGAACGTGGACATGCTTGACCATGTGGTGTCCTTACATACCTGCTCCGAGGTAGCACCGGCTCTTTCTGCCCAGGACGTTGCAAATGTCCTTGAAGAGTGTGTTTTCAAGCCTTGTGGAGGGTCCAAGCGCAAAGTTTTTGTACCCTTCCAAGATGGCCACCTTATCCACCTGGCTCTTGTTTCTTTTGAAGCCTGCTTTCCCTTCTGATTTTCTACATTTTTAGTCGCTTCCAGATAGGAAGGAGACCTCTTCTGATGTCTAGCCAGTGTAGTTTCTCTTTGCCATTTGCAGGTTTATTGCAAAAACAAGGAAGTATGAAGTTCTGATTCTTGAAAGAAAACAGTAACTTTAGGGATAAATGACTGGTCAGTCTTTTAATATAATTCTATCCTCTAGTATTTGCATATGGTTCTCTGAATGACAGAGCTAGGAGTTCGCTGAGTCTGTGAGCAGAAGTCATAGCGACTAGAAAGACTATTTAAAAATAATCAGTTTTAAGGATGCCTCTGAAATTGGCTCAAAAAGGATCCCCAATGACTGCATCCAACATAATAGACAGGTCCCATGCCGGAAATTTACAGCATGGAGCCGGGCGTTGGTAAACAACTGCTTTGCATTGCAATTAATAAGCGGGTCCTACTGTAAGGAGTGCTGTATATAGACAGTTAGGGCAGCAATTTGTACTTTAAGCGTGCTTAAAGATAACTCTTGTCAATGCCTTTGTAGAAACTCCAATATTGTTGGAGAATCGTATTCTCTTTTGCCATTTTCTATTAGCCAGAAATTAAATTTCTTCCAGAGTTTCAGGTAAATTGCGCTGGTATTTGGTTTGCGACTTTGTAACAGAGTTTCAATCACTCTGGCCGATAGACCCTTGGATTTCAGGACGTCTATTCCAGATACCAGGCCGCTAGTTTTAGCATGGCTGGATTGGAGTGCCGTACTGGACCTTATTGATCTATTAAAGATAGCAGAAGTGAAAACCACGCTTTTTTTTTTGGTCAAAAAGTTGCTACCAGGATAAGAGAAGTCTTTTCTGTCCTAAACTTGGAGAGGACTCTCGGTAAGAGATGTAGAGGCGGGAAGGCATAAGACAGAGTCCATGCGTTCTGGAGGGCATCGACTGCCACTGGTTGATCCCTTGCGATGGATTGCTGATAGCGACTCCAGATTTTTTCTCTGCCCAAACAAACTTCTTGTGCTATGCACATCAGGGTGGCATTCCTAATTCCTGTTTGTTTAGGTATGCTACAGAGGTTGCGTTATCTGACCTGTAGATATTGGTGTCTGAGCTGACTTTGGAATGCTGAGATTTCTTTGGCTATGACCTTTAACTCTCTGTAATTGGACGAGCATTTCCGCTCTAGGCGACTCCCAGTGCCCTGTACCTACTGTCCATTCAGATGGGCTCCTCACCCCTGGTTGCTGGCGTCCGTAGTTAGGATGCACCTAGTCGGGGGGGTTCCATAGCAGACCTTTTTTGCCGGTCGCTTTGGTTTCTCCACCACCAGAGGGCCTGTTGGTGCCAGGAACAGTAAGTCGTCCAAGTAGGGATAACTGTTATGGCTTGGAGTCTTAATAGAGCCAGCGTTTCTGCTAGGGTCTTGGTAAAGGACCTTGCATATGAAGAGAGGCCGAAGGGGAGCGCTTGACTCTGAAAGTGGTAGACCCTTCCCCCCCCCCTTAATGGCTATGTGGAGGAATTTTTGGGGCTCCCGATAGGGATGTGAAGGTAGGCATCCATCAGATCTATTCTAGCCATGAAACAATCTTTTTAGAGTAGATTGAAGATCAGGCAATATTTGCCTGATGGCTTCTGCACCAGAAAAGTGTGCGAGAAAAAACCTTGGCCTTCCCCCTCAGCCTTCCTCCCACCTGGATGCTGGCATCACTGCGGCTTGGGATTTTTGTCAGGAGGGTTAAAGAGCACTATTGCCTTTTGTTTGCCTCCTTGTGCCGCCCAGGGGTTGTTTGGCTTCCCTTATTCCGCTTTCTTTTGTCCCTTAAAAGGATGAAAAAACGTCCTGGGAAATGACTCTTTTAGGAAAAGTCTTTATCACCTGTGCGTTCTAACGCTTCATCTAGCGGGGTGCCAAACAAGAATTGACCTGAAAAAAAATGCTACATAAGCGTAATTTAGAGGCGGTATCGCCCGGCCATGTTTGAGCCAAAGAGTCCTCCTGGCTGCAACCAATAGCGAAGCTGCCCTGGCTGAAAGTTTTACAGATTCCATCTAGGCACCTGCGACAAATCCTACTGCTTTAAAAAGCATGGGAAAGGATTTCAGCAACTCTACTCTATGGGTACCTGCCGTCAGGTGTTCCTTTAATTGTTTAAGCCAGAATTCAAAATTACAGGCTACACACGTCGTTGCTAGGGCTAGTTTAAGGTTGGCCATAGCTGTGTCCCAGGATCTTTTGAGGATAACATCCCCCCTTTATATCCACCAGATCCGCTAAGTGTCCCAAGCAATCCAAGACTAAGTCTGAGTGTTTTGACACCTTCGCTAGCGGGGTATCCAGCTTTGGAGCTAGTTGCGAACTTGTACTGTGGTCCTTATCAAAAGGAAACCTTTTCAATTCTTCAGTCAGGTTCTCCCCATTCCCTGCGTACCGAATATGACATCAGTTTATGTACTGGGAATAATTTTAGGTTTCCTTTTCTTAAATCCTGATACATTTTATCATGACATGAGAGTGAGTTTTGAATAGCCCCTACCCATTCGTCTACTTCCTCTTGGGAGAGATTGAATAGGGTGGGTGCGCGGGAGTCATCCTGACCTTTCTCCTGCCCAGAATCTGAATCCGGGTCAGAATTTCTAAGGGAAATCTCCTTCTCCACAGGTTCACCTAATCCTGATGTTACTGGAGTAGGAGAGGTGGGCAACCAACAACAAGAACCTGGGGAATGCCCAGGGAATAACCAAGCCTACTTACCGACCAGCTAGCAGAACAACCAATTAACCTGTCTAACAATGTGCGTTAAAAACAGGGGTTTTGTCCGCACGCATTTGCAAACGCATGCGTGAGCCACAGAGCCGCGCCAAGGCACCCCATAATTCTGTGGTGGGCACCTATGGTTGTCTAACCGTTAAAGGAAATTGCATATCTGCTATAAAGTTTCCTGAAGGACTGAAAGGTAGACTGCATCTCTAAAATAAATTTTGGTAAGAGGGGAATCCCTCCTGTTTAGTACCGCTGTAGTGCAAGGGGCACATAGGGATTCAGTGTAAGTAGATGACAGCTTAGCATTACACGTAGGGCACTTTCTATTGTCACTGGAAGTGGACCTTGTGCTAAGTTTTTCTGGGCCCTCTATAGAACAAAAAAGATATATAGAGAGCCTTTAGTGCCTATGCAGCAAGTCTCCCCCATCCTAAGGTGCCCACAGAGCTCTAAGAAGTTCCCTGAACTCCCAACTCCCCCTTCTAGCAGGTGAAAAATAGACACAGGAAAAAAAGGCTCTGGCCAGGCCAGCCTACCTGTGATGAAGCGGCGTTAGACTCCTCTGAAGCCTGGGATGCTTCCATGGTGCTCCATTCGTAGGCGATCCACAGCCCATGCTTTCGCCTTTGAAAAACGCCGCCTCGGCCTTCCCCCAGTCTCTGCGCCGAAAACCGGAACCAGTGTTTCTGGCGCACAGCGATGACGCGCATCTCGCCGGAGGTGATGCCCGGCGTCCTCCGGGTCCCGGCGTCTGCCGCGAAGAGAAAGATCTCCGGCCACCGACGCCATGCCCGTCAATGCTGCCCACTCCCTCGCCGGGCTCCGGAGAGAAGGGGGAACGGGGAACTCCAGACCCCATGCGGAGGGAACCCGTGGCCACGGAGAGGTTTTAGAGGTAAGAGGGGAACACCAGCTGCACAGCCCTTGCGTGATGGACACTCTCCTGGGTCCATCTCCCCCTTTAAAAGACGGTTCCTTCAGTGACATGTCTCCTCCGACTGAGGAAACACATAAAACTGACCAGATGCCTGAGGGACCGCCTTTTAAAGAGCTGGTGGTGATGTGTTTCCTGTCCGGGGAGGAGCTCCATCTCTCAAGGGCTGTCCTGGAAGACGCCTTGGGAAAATTAGATTTCATGCGTTTTGGGGATGCGGCGCATCGATACGCATGCGCAAATTTAGACTTACGCCGCGCATCTCCTGGAACGCCGGCGTAATGGCTCTGTGAATCTGGCCCAATTAGCTTAAACTGATAAAACAAACAATTCTAATTTCTTGTGTCTTTACTGAACCCATTAAAGATTCACCGTGCTAGAGAAAAATTACTTCAACAAAAGCTAATAGCATGAGAAATTAGAATTGTGGGTGAGTTATCAGCTTAAGCACATTGTGCGTGTCTATTGTTGTGACTTAAATAAGGATTAGACCACATTTTGTATTATACAGGATCTATACAGTGCCTTGCGAAAGTATTCGGCCCCCTTGAACTTTGCGACCTTTTGCCACATTTCAGGCTTCAAACATAAAGATATAAAACTGTAATTTTTTATGAACAAACAAGTGGGACACAACCATCCATCTTCCCATCAATTTCAACCATCTTCCCTGTCCCTGCTGAAGAAAAGCAGACCCAAACCATGATGCTGCCACCACCATGTTTGACAGTGGGGATGGTGTGTTCAGGGTGATGAGCTGTGTTGCTTTTACACCAAACATAATGTTTTGCGTTGTTGCCAAAAAGTTGGCTTTTGGTTTCATCTGACCAGAGCACCTTCTTCCACATGTTTGGTGTGTCTCCCAGGTGGCTTGTGGCAAACTTTAAACGACACTTTTTATGGATATCTTTAAGAAATGGCTTTCTTCTTGCCACTCTTCTATAAAGGCCAGATTTGTGCAGTATACGGCTAATTGTTGTTCTATGGACAGAGTCTCCCACCTTAGCTGTAGATCTCTGCAGTTCATTTTGAGTGATCATGGGCCTCTTGGCTGCATCTCTGATCAGTCTTCTCCTTGTATGAGCTGAAAGTTTAGAGGGACGGCCAGGTCTTCGTAGATTTGCAGTGGTCTGATACTCCTTCCATTTCAATATTATCGCTTGCACAGTGCTCCTTGGGATGTTTAAAGCTTGGGAAATCTTTTAGTATCCAAATCCGGCTTTAAACTTCTCCACAACAGTATCTCGGACCTGCCTGGTGTGTTCCTTGTTCTTCATGATGCTCTCTGCGCTTTAAAAGGACCTCTGAGACTATCACAGTGCAGGTGCATTTATACGGAGACTTGATTACACACAGGTGGATTCTATTTATCATCATTAGTCATTTAGATCAACATTGGATCATTCAGAGATAAGTGCACTTTTGGAGAGAGTTTGCTGCAGTAAGGAGGTAAAGGGGCTGAATAATTTTCCACGCCCAATTTTTCAGTTTTTTATTTGTTAACAAAGTTTGAAATATCCAATAAATTTCGTTCCACTTCATGATTGTGTCCCACTTGTTGTTGTATCTTCACAAAAAAATGACAGTTTTATATCTTTATGTTTGAATCCTGAAATGTGCCAAAAGGTCGCAAAGTTCAAAAGGGGGCGAATACTTTCGCAAGGCACTGTACATACATATACAAGTTTTTAAAGTAAGTAACTTTCTCTACTGTTCATTCACAGCAATTTTTTACATATCTTTGCTGCCCCATTCTTACACTATTTTTTTGCTTGGTCACTGTGTATCCTTTATGACCACGCAGGGCCCTCTCTTGGATTTATGTTAGTCCCGTATGTTGGCAGTGGTTGGTATTGGTGGACTCTATTGCGGGAAGGGCAAACCTTGAGACCTGGTGGCAGTGTTACTCTCGCCCATTTATATTGTTGCATATCCCCTGAAGAAGCAATCCAGCAAAACAGGACAGGATAGCACGCAAATTCCAATTCTGAATATTTACCTGCTTGTTTTGACCACCTTCTAAGTGAACTGCTGTTTATATACAGTAAAACCTTGGTTTGAGAGTAACTTGGTTTGAGAGCATTTTGCAAGACAAACAAAATGTTTTAATACATTTTGCCTTGATATACAAGCGATATCTTGATATAAGAGTAGCGTCATGTCAAAAGAAAAAGAAAAAGAAAAAGAAAAAGAAAAAGAAAAAGAAAAAGAAAAAGAAAAAGAAAAAGAAAAAGAAAAAGAAAAAGAAAAAGAAAAAGAAAAAGAAAAAGAAAAAGAAAAAGAAGAAGAAGAGAGCCTCCAAGTGTAGCAATATGGTTACATTTAATGAAGGTACAACATTTAGCAGCTTGCTACAATTAGAAGGTACCTCTCATTCTTTTATACCATGTACAAAAAAATGCTTTGATATACAAGTGCTTTGGATTACACGCATGTTTCTGGAACAAATTATGATTGCAAACCAAGGTTTTACTGTAACACCAACAGTTTGTGCAGAGCTTTTCAATATAAAAAGAGAGACTACAATTACAATACAGTTCAAAATAGAAGGAATGGGAGGGCCCTGCTCATGGAGCTTACAATTGAAGGGGGGGGGGGGTGGTTCAAAAGAAAATGGCTGCAGGGTATGATCTGGTGGAGGTGACCCAAGTACAGATTTTAGGTGATCAAAGATCGCTTAAAGGCAGACAGGGTAGGAGCTAACCAGACATACTGAGGTAGGGAGTTCCAGAGGATGGGAGAGGTTCTGGATAAGTGCTAAAGGTGAACATGGGAAAAGGGGAAAAGGGGAGATAGAAAGCAAGATGTCTTGGGAGGAGCTGAGAGGATAATTTGGGCGATATCTTGAGATCACGTCATGTAGCTGGGGGCAGTGCATTAGCTGGCTTTGTATATTGTGGTTAGTATTTTATATGCTGGGCTAGAGGAAGCCAGGAAAAAGGGATTGGCAGAGAAGGGCAGCAGCCACAAATCAGTTAGTAAGGTACACAAGTCTAACATCAACATTTATTTTTATGGCAAATTACTGCAGAAAACCAGTTAATTCCAATGGGTTCACATACTTTTTCTTACCACTGTATTTTAACAAATACTATACTTATTGATAGATGTGAAGACTAATCATCACACAAAAACAAAAAAAAACAAAAATAGTGCATGGTTTATGAATGATGGTAATGCAGACACTGAAATCCATAAGGTTAGCTTGCCTGTATTTAGAGACATTTCAGCTAATTTGAGAGGGAGATCGGACGGTGCTACTCCTGCCGGTGAACCTAAAATGTCAGGAAGAGCATTCCTACGTCCCGCCCTTGCAGAAGATGAAAAATCCAGGACTGGCTCCACTTCAGTCATCTTTACCTGAATAACAAAGAGAAAACAAATAAGATGCTATACAGATCACTGCAGAACCTCCAAATGCCACGGTCATCAGTTTATGACTTCTTCTAGAAGACAAAGATCAAAATCCAAAGTGCAAGAGATAAAACCAATCAAACAAGTGTATCGCTGGCTATAGGTTATTTAACTGGACACATTATCATTGCTCCTTGTGGACCAAATATATGCACAAGATAGAAGTTAAAAGATTGTTTAAGTGACTCTATCAGATATCATTTGTTACAATGTTAAAGTAGACGTAAAAATAGGAAAAAAAAAAAAAGTACATTTGCTACTGCAACAGGAGGGCTGGTGGAAGCCAGAATTCCTTACAAAGTATGTGATACCCTTTCTTCAGCTCCCCATGCACCTCTTATGTCTAAATCACCCTGTGTCTATCAGGGGCAATATCTTCCAGGATATATGCCATATTAGAAAGAGAGATTCATTCATACTGTTGGGACATGCCAATGTCATCACCTCCAGCCACCTGTCTGTTGTCCGTTATAATGTAAATGAGTCTAGGATAACTTCTAAGGGTCTTTCATTGTGGCTTTTGCTAATTGACCCTGTAATTGTGGGAAGGAGTTTTGTGTTGATTGCGTCTTCTGAGCTACAAGACGGCAAGTCTAGCCTAAAGGTCGTGCCTGAGAGTCTTCTTGGCTGCTTAAAGGGAATATTTAATTAGCTCATGTTAATTAGGTCTGGTCACAGGTGTATTTTCAGAGTAATATGAGCAGGATATGTATGCACTTCCTCTTTTACTGTATATAAACCTGTAGTCTTTCAATAAAGATTGCGATTCCTGCTTGAACCTCAACACGGAGCGTCGTCTTGTATGTGGGGGAGAATTATTCATAAGGGTTTCTTATTCACCTGGTTGGAGTGTCTGGTAGCTGCCTTGTGTTTGGGAATGGAATATCCTAAACAATAGGGCTGTTACTGATTAAAATTTTCGTGTTTGATTTAATATATATATTTTTTTTTTAATCGATGAATCTACTAATTTCGATTAATTATAACGCACATACAGATCCAACTACTTTTAGCTGATCTCCTTGCATTGCAACTCTGCATTAGGCAGTGGTAAATGTGGTATACACTATATACAATCACCCGACACTAGTTTGTTTCCACAATCCATTACTAAGGCTGCATTCACACCTAGGCGTTTACGCCCTACGCCCAACGCTATTGCAGCTTAACCACTTCCCCACCGCGCCATAAGCATTTTACTGCTACGGCGCGGTGGAGTTACTTTGACACGACGTCCCTGGGACGTCGTCGTGCACTTCCGCGATTGCGCGTCCCCTGGGACGCGCTCGCGAAAGTGTCCGTGCTCGCCGGGTCTAGAAGACCCGGCGCATCACGGATCACGGTAAATTGCCGCTGATAGCGGCCGTTTACCACGTGATCGCGCCGTCGAATGACGGCGCGATCACTTGTAAACAAACCGGCGTCATTTGATGACGCCGGTTCCTCCCTCTCCTCCCTCTCCTCTCTGTACCGTTCGGTACAGTGTGCGAGGAGAGGGGGGGGGGGGGAGCGGGGTGTCAGCAGCTGAGCTGTGGCTGGATCTGTGACAAATGCAGTCACAGATCCAGCCATCCCTCAATTCATCCCAGCTCTGCAATCCCCTAGTACCCTGCAATCCTCAGTACCCTACAATCCCCCAGTACCCAACAATACTCGGCAATGCCCCAATACTCGGCAATGCCCCAATACTCGGCAATGCCCCAATACTCGGCAATGCCCCAATACTCGGCAATGCCCCAATACTCGGCAATGCCCCAATACTCGGCAATGCCCCAATACTCGGCAATGCCCCAATACTCGGCAATGCCCCAATACTCGGCAATGCCCCAATACTCTGCATGATACTTTGCAATACCCCAATACTCTGCAATACCGCCTATGGGGATTTTTAAGTAGCGAAGTTTGGCGCCATTCCACGAGTGTGCGCAATTTTGAAGTGTGACATGTTGGGTATCTATTTACTCGGCGTAACTTCATCTTTCACATTTTGAAAAAAAATTGGGCTAACTTTACTGTTTTGTTTCAAGCACAAAACTGTTTTTTTTTTAAAAACACGCGTTCAATAAATTTCTGCGAAAATACTGTGCGAGATAAAAAGTTGTAACGGCCGCCATTGTATTCTCTAGGGTCTTTGCTAAAAAAGCATATATAATGTTTTGGGGTTCTATGTAATTTTCTAGCAAATAAATGATGATTTTTCCATGTAGGAGAGAAATGTCAGAATTGGTGTGGGTGTTCCAGAACGCCTCATGGCGTTCCCTGCATGTTGGGCCTCTGTATGTTGCGACGCTGTGTAAAAGTCCCACACATGGGGTATCGCCATACTCGGGAGGAATAGCAGAATGTGTTTTGGGGTGTAATTTGTGGCATGCATATGCTGTGTGTGAGAAATAACCCACTAATATGACAGAAACAAGTTTTTTTTTTTTTTACAGAATTTTCAGTCGTTTTTCTTTTATAGCGCAAAAAATAAAAAACCCAGAGGTGATCAAATACCACCAAAAGAAAGCTCTATTTGTGTGAAAAAAAGGACAAAAATTTCAAATAGGTAGAATGTTGTATGACTGAGTAATTGTCATTCAAATTGTGAGAGCACCGAAAGCTGAAAATTGGTCTGGTTAGGAAGGGGGTTTAAGTGCCCAGTGGTCAAGTGGTTAAAATACGCTTGAGGGGTGATTTAACATTGTCGGCTATGGAGATGGTTCACACCTCCACGCCGAACGCCTGAAGCTCAAAACAAGTCCCGGACCCTTTTTTTCAGGCGGCTTCGGCGTTTCGGCATAGCAGACAACTCGTATGTACAAAAAAATATGTACTCGTATGTACAAAAAAAAAAAACACCAGCATACTGTTGGTCTCATAAGTCGGCTCAATGTAATGTTAGAGTTTTTTTTTTAGGGTGAACCCCCGCTTTAAGAAAAACGTAGAACGTTAGTTTAACTTTAAATTATAAAACTTATCTAGTATATTGACTGTCAGTCACTTTATAGTAGGCAAGTAGGCAGCACTTTAGCCAGACATGATCGCATTTTATTGGCAATATACCCTGATGAACTGAACACAGTCTTTCGCACGGAACAGATGTTGCCGATACACAAATAATTGTCTGCACAAACCTGCTTAGGACAGGAAAACCATGGTTATTTTTGCCCCCTTCCCCTGATGGAGCCTAATGCATCCTCCTGCTCCACTGATGCAAAGGTACCTCAATCCAATGGGTGCAGTTTGCTCGCATTCAGTAAGTCTCACTGTCCGGTGATTTCAAAGAATTTTCATCGATCAAAAAAAATTAAATCGAGGAATTAATCTTTAAATTTCCCCAGCTCTACTAAATTACTTTTACCCCCTCATACACAGGGTGTCGTTAAAGCTACATTGTGCTTAGGTAGTGCCCTGAAAATGTATCAATTATCGGGCAATTCTCTTGAAAAATGTGAGGATGCACATTGGCATTTATGTGCCTATAGTCTTGTGGATGAATATCTGCCATGATAGATTAAGGCTCCACTGCCTCCAATTGCTATTCTCAGGAGACTTGATGTCACTACTGTGCTGCTTACTGTTCCCCTTTCTGGAAGCTCTGACATGAAGCCGAGCCCTGCTTCTACCAAGATGCTGTATCCACATGGTAAAGAACAATACAGGTTGGGTCAATAACGAGGAAAGATCAGCTGCATGGTGACCACAGGCAAAGCTGCTGACTAGTGCGCCCCCCCATTTTTAGTTCTTCTAATGTACACCAGCACTTCAGAAATTGAAAATAAGCTGAAAGGTTAAAAGTAGTGCTCTCTAGATTATACGTCAGTTATTATTATTATTTAAAGGAAAAACAATAACGGTGCATTAAAGAATGAAAATACTGAAACAGTTTGAATATTTCAGATAAGTGAGAGATGAATAGGAAAAAACATTTGTAAGAGGATAAAAGCAATCCATGGGTACATTTGACTGAATAGAAAACTACAGTATATACACATTGTAAAACAGTGAGAAATGTTGCATTAGAGGATCTTGGCTCAAAAATTACAAGTTTCTCACAGATAAAATGTGACGTGGAATTCTGTGGACTTAACGTTATGTTCCATGATATTGTGTTCATTTGTAATGAGATAAAATGGCTTTGACTAGATTGTACAAAGTGTGCTCCCTTCAGTAGCAGACGCTGGACTGATTTTGGTGTTCCCACCTAAATATAAAATTGACATTCATAAAATCTGGCTAAAAGATAATTAAAAAGGGAGAAGTACAGCCATAGGTCGTTGATTGTACTTCTCCTGTGGATGACAGGAGTGCAGTTTGTTCTGCACTTCCTTGACCAGTTTTAGGCAGACAGTGGGCTAAAGCCAGCTGTCGGTTGACATCAGAGCCGGTCCAGGCTGGGCAAAGATTGCAACTAGACATGTGCATTTCGTTTAGTTACGAATTCGAACAAATTTTTCATTATTCGGAAATTCGGATGCATCCGAATTTCCGAATTACAAAATTAACGAATTTAAAGAAATTAGAAAAAACGCAAACTAATCGAATTCGAAAAGAATTCGAATTGAATTCGGAAAAAATTCTATTCAAATCGAATTTGAAAAGAATTCGAATGAAAATTGAAAGCAAGTTTGAATCAAAATCTAAAAAATATAAAATCGATTTCTAAAAAAAGAATACAATAAAATAGAATATAAAATAACAATAGAATGAAAATCAAAGAATAGTAAAGAACAGAATAGAATTTAATACAATAATACAAATACAAATACATACAATCAAATCCGGTTGAAATAATTTCCAATCCGGTTGAAATAATTTCCAATCCGGTTGAAATAATTTCCAATCCGGTTGAAATAATTTCCAATCCGGTTGAAATAATTTCCAATCCGGTTGAAATAATTTCCAATCCGGTTGAAATAATTTCCAATCCGGTTGAAATATTAACGATAACGGATGAAATATTGTTGAATTCTGTTGAAATATCATATATCAAAATAGGATCGAATTCGAATCCGGTAGAAATATTATCGAATCCAGTAGAAATCTTTTCGAATTCGACCGCTTTTGGAATTCGGTTGAAAACGATCGAATTCAACCGGGTTTTCGAAAACGACCGAATTCGACCGGGTTTTTTCGAATTCGGTCGAAAACTATCGAATTCCAAAAACGAATTTAACTTAACGAAATTAATTACATAACGAATAAAAACGAAATTGCACATGTCTAATTGCAACCATATAGTCAGGGTCCACCCACGTGCCTGGACTGGCACCTGGCTCAAACGCTCAGCAAGACACAGAGCCTCAGCCCGTTACTCCAGTAAATGCGGGGGGGGAGGGGGAGGGCAGAGCAGAGAGCTGCCGACAGTCACTAGCTCTCTGCTCACAGAGCACAGAGAGATCAATAGTGTTTGAAAGCTCAGTTCTCATTGTTGGAGCCGATGGGGAACAGATGCAGGAATGGAGCGATGCTGCATCCACCTAGGTAAGTATGTTTAAAAAATAAAAAACCTTACTTCTCTTTTAAATAAAGCTATTCTTTTAAACAGGTTAAAAGTGTTTGTAAACCCTGTTTCACCACTTGTACCTACAGGTAAGCCTATAAAAAGGCTTACCTGTAGGTACTGTAAATAGCTCCTAAACCTGCACTGTTTAGGAGATATTTGTCATAAACACTTGCGTCGTCATCGGCGCATGCGCACTAAAGAAAAGGGTTGATCGTGACGTTTCTTAGGGGCTTGTGTCAGCGGCTCCTGTGTGACGTCCGGGAGACACACGTCGCCAGTCACAGCGGTGTACGGGGACCACTGCAGCAGCTTTGATCTAAGACAAGTATTACATAATGAGCTAGTATGCATGATTATTTTTTTACAACCATTTTAAAGTACTTTGTCCCCAAAAGTTATTAGAGAGTGTATGCAAAAGCTAATTTTTTATTTATTTATTCAGTTTTGGATAAAGTAGGCATGGTTTAGACCTCTAGTAGACCTTTTTCTTGTCTGTGTCCCATTGGAGAGGAAATCCCCTCTGACAGAAGTCACCAGAACAGGAAGATTTCTCATTAATTCCCATGCCAGAGACAAATGGAGCAGGTGAATCGCCTAAACTGAGACACCATCCACAATTAACCACTTGGTGCCCGCGCTATAGCCAAATGACGGCTACAGCGCAAACCCCAAATTCCGGGACAAAGTCAATAGGGCACGCGCTGTGATCACCCGAGTCACTGTGATAACAGATCCGAGTAAGGGGCCGGTCCCTTACTAGGTGATCAGCGGTCAGCCAATGACAGCTGATCACGTGATGTAAACCAAAGATGGTAAAATCGCTTTTTTTTTCTCCTCCCACTGACAGCCCGAGAAGAAAAAAAAAGCCGATCACCGGCTTATGTGAAAGGGACATTAGTCCCGAAGAGGAAGGAGGAACATCTGCCTCCTCTGTGCTATCAGTACCTCCTCACAGTACCCCCTGCCAGTGCCACCTGAAAGTGCCCACAGTGTCCAAGCTTGTCACCTATTAATGCCATCAGTGCCTATCACTGCCAGCCATCAGTGCCACCTATCAATGCCCTTCAGTTCCATCTCAGTGCCCACCAGTGCAGGAGAAAAATTACCCCGTTTGCAAAATGTTATAAAAAAAATATATTATTTTTTTAGGGCTGGGGAAATTAAAGATGAATTCCTCGATTAATCTTTAATTTTTTTAATAGATCAAAATTCTTTTGAACGATCACAATTCTTGACATCACCGGACAGTGAGACTTACCCTGCTGAATGCAAGGAAACTGCACCCATTGGATTGACGTACCTTTGCATCTGTGGAGCAGGAGGATGCATCAGGCTCCATCAGGGGAAGGGGGCAAAAATAACCATCGTTTTCCTGTCCTAAGCAGTTTTGTGCAGACAATTTTGTGTATTGGCAACATCTGTTCCGTGCGAAAGACTGTTCAGTTCTTTAGGGTATATTGTCAAAATGCGATCATGTCTGCTTCCAGAAAATGTAAACACTCTGGTATGTCTGTGTGACTGGCTAAAGTGATGCCTACTTGACTGACAGTCAATATACTAGATAAACTAGTTAAATTAACTTTCTAAGTTTTTCTTAAAGTTTAAAAAGAAAAAAAGAAAATTCCTTACGTCAGTACTACAGTTTAATTTTAAAACTAATTTGTGTGAACTGTGAAGTTAAGTCATGGATTGTGGAAACTAACTAGTGCCGGGTTTTTGTATACCACATTTACCACTGACTAATGCAGAGTTACAATGCAAAGCTAAAAGTAGTTGGATCTGTATGTGCGTTATAATTAATCGAAATTAGTCGATTAAAAATAAAATCGACTAATCGAACACGAAAATTTTAAATCAGGAACAGCCCTAATTTGATTTGGTATTTAAATTTTTAACAAAAAATAAAAACCGCAGGGATGATCAAATACCACCAAAAGAAAGCTCTATTTGTGAGGAAAAATTTTGTTTGGGTACAGCGTCGCATGACCAAGCGATTGTCAGTTAAAGCGACGCTTCTGTGGCTGAAGTGGTTAACATGGTTTCCTATGGGTCATGTGTTATAACATCTGTGCATTTTCTGGAATGAGAAAGCTAGGTTGGCAATAGGAGATCTCGATCTTGCACTAGATTGGAGACCCCATTCGGGACATGATATACAGGTCATTCTCAAAAAATTAGCATATTGTGATAAAGTTCATTATTTTCTGTAATGTACTGATAAACATTAGACTTTCATATATTTTAGATTCATTACACACAACTGAATTAGTTCAAGCCTTTTTTTTGTTTGAAAATTGAAGATTTTGGCATACAGCTCATGAAAACCCAAAATTCCTATCTCAAAAAATTAGCATATCATGAAAAGGTTCTCTAAACAAGCTCTTAACCTAATCATCTGAATCAACTAATTAACTCTAAACACCTGCAAAAGATTCCTGAGACTTTTAAAAACTCCCAGCCTGGTTCATTACTCCAAACCGCAATCATGGGTAAGACTGCCGACCTGACTGCTGTCCAGAAGGCCATCATTGACACCCTCAAGCAAGAGGGTAAGACACAGAAAGAAATTTCTGAACGAATAGGCTGTTCCCAGAGTGCTGTATCAAGGCACCTCAGTGGGAAGTCTGTGGGAAGGAAAAAGTGTGGCAGAAAACGCTGCACAACGAAAAGAGGTGACCGGACCCTGAGGAAGATTGTGGAGAAGGACAGATTCCAGACCTTGGGGGACCTACGGAAGCAGTGGACTGAGTCTGGAGTAGAAACATCCAGAGCCACCGTGTACAGGCGTGTGCAGGAAATGGGCTACAGGTGCCTCATTCCCCAGGTCAAGCCACTTTTGAACCAGAAACAGCGGCAGAAGCGCCTGACCTGGGCTACAGAGAAGCAACACTGGACTGTTGCTCAGTGGTCCAAAGTACTTTTTTCGGATGAAAGCAAATTTTGCATGTCATTCGGTAATCAAGGTGCCAGAGTCTGGAGGAAGACTGGGGAGAGGGAAATGCCAAAATGCCTGAAGTCCAGTGTCAAGTACCCACAGTCAGTGATGGTCTGGGGTGCCATGTCAGCTGCTGGTGTTGGTCCACTGTGTTTTATCAAGGGCAGGGTGAATGCAGCTAGCTATCAGGAGATTTTGGAGCACTTCATGCTTCCATCTGCTGAAAAGCTTTATGGAGATGAAGATTTCATTTTTCAGCACGACCTGGCACCTGCTCACAGTGCCAAAACCACTGGTAAATGGTTTACTGACCATGGTATTACTGTGCTCAATTGGCCTGCCAACTCTCCTGACCTGAACCCCATAGAGAATCTGTGGGATATTGGGAAGAGAAAGTTGAGACGCAAGACCCAACACTCTGGATGAGCTTAAGGCCGCTACCGAAGCATCCTGGGCCTCCATAACACCTCAGCAGTGCCACAGGCTGATTGACTCCATGCCACGCCGCATTGAAGCAGTCATTTCTGCAAAAGGATTCCCGACCAAGTATTGAATGCATAACTGAACATAATTATTAGAAGGTTGACTTTTTTTATTAAAAACACTTTTCTTTTATTGGTCGGATGAAATATGCTAATTTTTTGAGATAGGAATTTTGGGTTTTCATGAGCTGTATGCCAAAATCATCAATATTAAAACAAAAAAAAGGCTTGAACTACTTCAGTTGTGTGTAATGAATCTAAAATATATGAAAGTCTAATGTTTATCAGTACATTACAGAAAATAATGAACTTTATCACAATATGCTAATTTTTTGAGAATGACCTGTATAATAGCGAGACCATATCCATCACTTCTATTCAAAGTTTCTTTATCCTTTAGCAATGTTGCCATCTACTGGCTAAAATGTATAGTATCAATAAAAGAAAAAAAAAAAAATGTACCGGGGTACAGTATAGGAAATAAAAGAGCAGATGCAATTTAAAATACTGTACCAATTAAATATAAAGCAGCATTTTATAGCAATATAAGATGATGACTGCAATTTACAGATAGGCTGAAAACCTCAGCCACGGGATAGAAAGGTTGCTTATGAAACTGGAAATAAATGACCATTAACTGCATATTTTCTCAAAGTTTGTGGTAAACTGTATTATTATTTCTGTGACATTATACAAGTGTCACTGAGCACCAATGGCGGGCAATTGCAGGGTCCTTACCTCATTCCTGGGATAGGATAAAAAAATAGACATAGACACAGTCTCTACTTTGTCTCATAGCCCTTTAGATGCCACTGTGGACCTGTAGGACCATTGCTTTATCCATTTCACAGACTGTATCTCAGCATCAACAGAAAAACAGAAAAATTACGATTTGCTGCAGATTTTGCTAGACTGAAAATTTGGACAGCAGAGAGTGTTGGATGTTCTGGACAGGTTAACAGAACAGGGGAAAAAAAGTTCCTCCCTATACATACTCTTTAAAAAAGGGATCCTGTGTAACCCTGAAATCCTGCCCCAGGGTATACATATGACTGCCATCATTTTGCATTGAAGATTTCAAATGGATATGAAAATTTTGGGGTGTTAGCGACTTTCTGCAAAATGTGGATTCAGCAACAGTGCCCTCCTTTGTCCACTATGAAGCACCCAATAAGTGGTTTTACTGCCAGTATGACAATTCTGGAATCTCTTCTTTGCAGCAGATTTTTCCAAATTTTTCCAAATTGACAGATTTGATATAATGATTTAGAAAAAACAGAGCGCTACTATTCCCATTGTTTGCCTCAAAGTGTATGTATGTAGTGGAGTTAGGGGAGTACAATCCTTGACTCACAAATCCTTAATCCGCCTATAGGATGGATGGGATGGGATGGAACAGGATGTAACGTACACGCATCCCATTACAGGGTTTGACAAATTTGCCTGAAATCTAGGAGCCAGCTAAAAAAGTTAGGAGCCAGAAAACGCGCCCCGTCCCGACGAGCTCGCACGCAGAAGCGAACACATATGTGAGTAGCGTGCGCATATCGAGGTGTTAGAGCGAGAGCAATAATTCTAGCTCTAGACCTCCTCTGTAACTCAAAACATGCAACCTGTAGAATTTTTTAAACGTCGCCTATGGAGATTTTAACCACTTAAGACCTGTACCAAAATGCTGCAAAAGGACCTTGCCCTTTTTGCGATTCGGCACTGCGTTGTTTTAAACTGACAATTGCGTGGACGTGTGACGTGGCTCCCAAACAAAATTGGTGTGCTTTTTTCCCCACAAATAGAGCTTTCTTTTGGTGGTATTTGATCACCTCTGCGGTTTTTATTTTTTGCGCTATAAACAAAAATAGAGCGACAATTTTGAAAAAAAATAATAATTTTTTTTTACTTTTTGCTATAATAAATATCCCCCAAAAATATCTAAAAACATATTTTTTTTCCTCAGTTTAGGCCGATACGTATTCTACCTATTTTTGGTAAAAAAATAAATAAAAAAAAAATAAGAACTCACAATAAGCGTTTATGGGTTGGCTTGCGCAATATTTATAGCGTTTACAAAATAGGGGATAGTTTTATTGCATTTTTATTAATTATTTTTTTTACTACCAATAGCGGCGATCAGTGATTTTTTTCGTGACTGCGACATTATGGCGGACACTTCAGACAATTTTGACACATTTTTGGGACCATTGTCATTTTCACAGCAAAAAAATGCATTTAAAATGCATTGTTTACTGTGGAAATGACAGTTGCAGTTTGGGAGTTAACCACAGGGAGCGCTGATGGGGTTATGCGTGACCTGAAGTGTGTTTACAACTGTAAGGGGTGTGGCTGTAGGTGTGACATCGATTGTGTCCCCCTATAAAAGGGATGACACGATCGATGCTGCCACCACAGTGAAGCACGGGGAAGCCGTGTTTACACACGGCTCTAACTGTTCTTAAGCTCCGGGGACCGATCGCGGGACTCCAGCGGCGATCGGGTCGGGGTAGCGCGCCGGCGACCCCACGGCTGGGCTTAAAGGGCAATGTACAGGTACGTTGATGTGCCCAGCCGTGCCATTCTGCCGACGTATATCGGAGTGAAGGGGTCCTTAAGTGGTTAAAGGGTAAAAGTTTGTCGGCATTCCACGAGCGGACGCAATTTTGAAGCGTGACATGTTGGGTATAAATTTACTCGGCATAACATCACCTTTCACAATATAAAAAAAATTTGGGATAACTTTACGGTTGTCTTATTTTTTTATTAAAAAAAGTGTATTTGTTTCCCCAAAAAAGTGTGCTTGTAAGACCGCTGCGCAAATTACGGCGTGACACAAAGTATTGCAACGATCACCATTTTATTCTCTAGGGTGTTAGAATATAAAATATATATATATAATGTTTGGGGGTTCTAATTAGAGGGAAGGAGATGGCAGTGAAAAATTACACATTAGAACTGGTGTTTTACTTGTAATTCCAACGGCCACCACCAGATGGCACCAGGTCACATATAGAAGCTTGGGACGCCACAAGGCCGCAAAGCCGCTGCCTCAATTACCGGCCATTGCGGGGTGGGGGGCAGGTATCCTGTGCCTCCGTGCGCCCCGCGCGATTGCGGCAGGTCACAATTTCTTGTCGCAATTGCGACCTGGCGCCCGGATTTTGTCGAGTCCTGCATTAGGACCAATAGGATGGATGAAACAGAATGGGGTGTAACGCATGCCTCGAGCATCCTATTAGGCCTAATAAGATGGATGGGATGGAACGAGGTGTAATGAACGCCTCAAGCATCCCATTAGAACCAATAGGATGTATAGGCCAGAATGGGGTGTAACACACGCCTCGTGCATCCGAATTAGGTCTAACAGGATGGAAGGGATGAAACACACGCCTCAAGCATCCAATTAGGCGGACTGAGGATTTGTGAGTGCACAGTATCAGACATTAATAATAACAAACAGCACACTGGTTCTAATATAGGACCCACAATATACAGACTTAATAGGTCTCCTACACACTCCAAGACTGGACGTTTCCAAGATATCAACTATAGATAGGAGGTATGGATAATAATGCTGCACAGGAAAGAAAACAGGTATGGTTTATGGTTGAACTAGATGGACTTGTGTCTTTTTTCAACCTGACTAACTATGTATATGGTACATATGCTGGCAGCTATTCATATTATGGATTTTAAGCAATTTTATTAAACCACACCCCCCAATCAACTGGACATGTGTATATGTTTTCATCCGATCTCACCATAGAGGAGAGCGGGACTCTGACAGGACCATCCCTTGGGCAGCCTCAGACATGATCGGTCCAGCAACAGTGGGCGTTACAAGCACTAATCTCCCTGTACAGCGTTTCCGACAGCCGCTTCTCCTCCTCTGCCTCCCATGGCTGTCAGGGAGATTGGTGCTTGTAACTGCCCTCACCGTCGCCCCCAGCTGTCCCACTCTGTGCTCCCCGTGTCCCCCCTATGGGTCCGATCCATTTTGCCCTGCGGGTCCCCCTGTGTCCCCCCCCCCATGTCCTCCCCGGCTCTCTGTGTCCTCCTCCGGGTCCTCCATGTCCCGGATCTTTTAGGATGGAGAGTGGAGGAAGAAGTTGGTAAATCTGTAATATACCGGCTCCTTCCTTTTCTGAATGCACAACAGAGTTCGTGATCACTCTGTCCGTTCACAACTGAGCATCGTAATCTGTGTTTACAATGTTTCAGTTTCTGAATGAACAGGAGCTTCTGTCTTCTGTCCATTCATCTTCAGTGCAGCCGAGGCTGCAGAGAAAGGGACTGGGGAATCTCTATCCTCAATCCCTTTCTTTTTCTCAAAGGGGAGATAGCAGGGGTCTATTTGGACCCCTGCTATCTCACCAAACCCCCCCCCCCCCCCAACAAACAATAAAAAAAATAAACACACCAACACCGTCCACTACCCCTCCCCCAAAAAATAATAGTGGCAACAGTGCAACCCTAGTAACAATACACATTTGTTTTCAGACCAAAACTGTTACATTGAGACGATCTGTGGCACACAGGCGTAATCCTGGTAAAATGATCCAAGACATGTAACTGAACCCATCCGACAATGGAAGTAGTCATAGGGATGAACATCAAACTGTTTCTGCTTTTGTGTATGTGATCAGTGAAGGGTATACAGCATCATGCATTATTAGTGTGAGTGACAGATGGAGATGATCAGCCAGAAAAGAAATGCACTGGAGAGACAACTTAAATCTTCAGTTCACAGGTAATTAGAGGTTAGTCCGTCACTATGGAAACTTACACATTTTTGTGCCAGGCAGCTTGAAACCAATATCTAAGAGCATCCTAGTGATGTGATAAAGGAATGCCCAGTCTTGCATGGAATTAAATAATGCAGTACTTCTGCTCTACATTAACCCTACAGTCTTTAAAAGGAAGACTGCTATAGATCTGAATGGTGCGGATGTAAATCCATTACATTTTTATAAACAATAAATTTGTGACCAGACAACTGAGATGTTCCTTAGGCCCCTTTCACATGTTCCGCCTCCGTTCGTCCGTTTTTACAAGTCTATGGGGTCGCATCCGTTAGCGGATGATGCATCCGCTAACGTCTGGATACGGTTTTTCAGGCGGAAGAAAACCCTATTTTTCTTCCGTCCGGCGGAACGGATGAAGACGGACAAACGGTCCGTTTTCATCCAATTCCCCATAGGGGACCGCCCCGTCCGCCGACAGCTGAGCGGGACCCCCCGCTGAGCCGACGGACACACACGGAGGGGACCAGAAAACGGTCCGCTCCATGTGAAAGGACCCTTACTACCCTAGCCTACCCTTACTACCCTAGCAAACCTATAAACGCATTTTAATACAAACAAAACAAACAAAAGCATTTTATAGCCTAAGTGCAGCCAAAAATCACAAACCGAACAATCAGCACATGGGACATAACTTATAGTCAGCAGGATGTGTCTCTTGTGTGGGTTCCTCTTCTGTTGGTAAAAATAGCATGAGAGTACTTATGAGCAGTATAAAAAAAAAAAAGGATTTTTGCACTCACCGTAAAATCCTTTTCTCCGATGGATGGACACAGCAGCAATCTTGACGAACCAGGGACGATGGGCACTTGTCCCATCTGGACAAAATTTCCTTCTCCAAAACTCGAGTGTGAAATTGAGCATAGGGTACCGCCTCGAAGGAGGCTACCATGAGACCCAGGACCCGCATGCAAAAGCGGAGTGAAGACCATCTTTGGGATGTCAACTGCTGCACCGCAGCCCAAAAGGGTCTGCAACTTTCCCACAGGGGGATAAACTTTCACCTCTGAGAACTCCAGAATTAACCCCAGATATTCTAGGCATTGAGTCGGCATCAATACTGACTTCTGAGTGTTCAGCACCTAACCAAAATCTCGGAGGGTTTACAGGTTATAGACATGCTCACCTCTAATTCGAAGAAGATTGTCAAGATAGGTGACAATAGCGTTGCCACGCTGTCTTAGCAGGGCCAGAATCGGGGTGAGCACCTTGGTGATCACCCTCTGTGCCAATGCCAGTCCAAAAAGGAG
Source organism: Rana kukunoris (assembly GCA_029574335.1). NCBI lineage: Eukaryota > Metazoa > Chordata > Amphibia > Anura > Ranidae > Rana > Rana kukunoris. The sequence goes on along the minus strand of JAJQKJ010000867.1, from coordinate 34,562 downwards.
AGCCACAAATTGATAGTGGTCCTTCCCGACTGCAAAGCACAGGAATCGGAATCTCTGATGCCCGGTGCATATGGGAACATGCAAGTAGGAAAAAGAAGTTTACCCCATGGGGCTTTGGACAGCCAAAATATAAATATAACAATATAGTCTAGTAAAACAGGATTTATTTGCTGATCGTCTATACCATACAGATAAAAAAAAATGACAATAAAAAGAACCCCTTACGGATCAAGTGATACAATGCAGATCATACAATATAAGTACAGTTACATACAACATTGCATAAAAACTGCGTGGTGTGCATTTACCGACGCGTTTCGACCTGTGGAAAGTCTCTTCAGGGGGATGATTGATTCTACAAAAATATATACATAACATAAGTTTGAGATCAAAAAGACATGTTTGAGTATATATCACATAAAAAGACCCGAACAGAAAGTTACCGTTGTCAAATAAGTGTTCTGATAGTCAAAATTGTACAGACCCGTTGGGAAAAACGAAGGGAGCCCCATATGAGCGCCCCCCAGAAACCCGGAGGGGAGATGAAGGAAGAACATGGCCCACGGGTGGGTTGGAACATGCAAGTATGCGTCCTTGATGTCCAAGGACGGCAGAAAGTCCCACGGATATAGCGCAGCGACAACAGAGCGAACCGACTCCATCCGGAATCTTTGTACCTTCACAAAGCAATTGAGGGCCTTGAGGTCCAGGATTGGACCAAAACCCCATCCTTCTTTGTTACTATGAACAGATTTGAGTAAAACCCCTGAAACCGTTCCTGTACTGGGACAGGAATGATCACCCTGCGTATCAGCAGATCCTGAACCGCCCCATACAGGGCTTCCCGGCGGGTCGGCTGAAGCTGGAGGTTGGAGGGGAAAAATCTGTTCGGTGAGCAAGAGAGAAACTATTTTGTACCCCGAGGAAACTACTTCACAAACCCACAAGTCGCAGATCAGACATGCCCACCGGGTCGCAAATTCACAAAGACGTCCCCCCCACCCGAGAGATGGGCGGGGCAGACCTTCATGCGGACGTAGATTTGTTTGCAGGCTTGTGAAACCAGGGACGCTTCGGTCCCTCAGCAGGCGCTTTATCGGCCTGAGATTGTTTACCTACCGTGCTGGGCGGACAAAAAATAAACACTTGTGCACGGTGAAGGAGGGCCCTTGCCTACGGCGTGGCTCCTTACCCTTTTTGGATTGTGGGAGCAGGGTAGTCTTACCTCCTGTGGCATCTTTAATAATGTTATCCAGAGATACTACAAAAAGTGCGTCGCCCTTAAAGGGCAAATCCATCAGGGCCTTCTTGGAAGATTGGTCTACAGACCAACACTTTAGCCAGAGCAGACGGTGTAACAGCGCTGCATAGCTTGAGGCTCTGGACAGCAAAGGAATAGTATATCCAAGGCCGACTTGCAGACAAACTGGTCGGCCAGAGCCACCTCTTCCGAGGGAGCCTGACGTGCGTTTAACTCATTGTGCAGCATTTTTGCCCATTCAGTGAGTGTCTGAGACACCAGGGCCCCCAACCATCGTTGAACGTACAGCCAAGGCCACCACTGTGTATAGGTAGCAGGTGACCGCCTCAGCCTTCTTGTCCGCAGGGTCCTTGAAAGCAGGAGCCCCTTCCACCAGAATCGTGGTTACCTTGTTTAATCTTGACACAGTAGGGTCCACTATCGGAGGAGAGGTCCATTTTTTCAGGAAACACTCCTCAAAAGGTTAACGCACCGCCAAACTTTTAGGGACCGAAAACCTTCTGTGGTTTGTCCCACTCCTTGTATAAAAGTTTGTCTAGATAAGACACACAAGGAAACACCTTAGCAGTGCGGGTCGGCTTACGGAACACGAAAGGGACCGACGCCTCTGTTGCTTCCGCAGACTCCTTGATCTTTAGAATATATTGCAATGCAGTGATAAGATCACCTACCAGAGCCTTTTCGCGTGCTGACCCAGAGTCATCCTCACTGTCCGGCCAATCTCGGTCTGCATCCTCAGATACATCAGAGCCAGGGACATGAGCCATAGCTGGGCCCGGCTCCGTATCAGAGTTGTCCCCAGAAGATGGCGGGGAGGGGGCGCTTTTTACCCCCCGTGTTACCACACGCTGCTTCCACCTTGGCAACAAAAGCCTCCAGGATTGCCGACATAGTGTCCATCCATACATCGGGTGCAGGGGCACCAATTGCCAACTCAGGTGTTTCGGAGGAGAGGCGTCCGCTTTTGACGCCATGCTGACCCACGTGCCCGACACCCACAGGGACTCCAGGCAAGGCAACAGCCCACCCTCCTAGCTGCCACAGAGACAAGCTCCCCCCCAGAAGACTCACCACCCTTGAACAGTACTGCACGACTGCCGTCCGCTTCCTGCTTGAGATGCTCTCTTTGCAGCCGCCTGCGTCAGTCTGACACTCTGCAGCGCGTGTCTCTTGATTTGCACCGAATGCACACTAGAGGCCAAAAGCCCCCACAAAATGGCCGCCAATCGACCGTACTGTAAAATGGCGTGAACCAGAAAATGGCCGCCGAGCGGCAGATACAGGCCAAATAGGTGCCGCCAACATCATGGAGGAAGAAACACGCAGGCAAGCAAAAACTGACACTCTTAATGGCAGCCAACTAGCGGGTGTACAGCTCAGTTCCCGCCACAGATGGACCCCCCCAGGTGAACCCTCAGCAGCCAGCCTAGCTCACTGAGCCCAGGGAGGAGAGACGAAAGGAAGGATGGAACCCCCTACTGGACCCCCTCCCCCCCGGGAATGTCCAGCTATGTCCTCCTGCCTCCTGGGCACAACGGAACTGCTCCGAAAAAACTTCAAATGCCAGTTTTTTTCGGAGCAGTTCCGTTGTGCCCATATTCCCTTAAGGGTCCTATGTCATCACCCCTACCACCCGTCGGATTCAGGGTGGACATCTTGGGAGATTCGGTTTGGTATACTGTTCCAGGACATCGTTCATCCAGGGTCCTTCATTGAAGGTCTTTGGATTCCAATCATCTAGTTTGTGGCTCCATCTGCACAGCCTTCAGTGAAGCCGAGCCGATTTCCCCCAAGATTTCCCATGTCTACATGATCTGCTGTCGCTGACAGGTAGATCCATTGGTTCCGGTAAGCGCATTCACATCTATATTTAGTTGGAAGGAATGACTGAGGATCTACGTGATCACATGTTTTTCTTTCTTCACCATTTATCCACAAGTTATATTGACAGACTTATTATTTGTTTTCTTTTTACAGTATCGATTTATCAACACATTTATTCACTTAATATTGGTTGTTATTATCACTGGTTCAGTACAGTGATTACACATTCATTTAGTGAGACATTTTGTCTCTCCTTTATCATTAGCGCAAAAAAAAAACATATTACACTGTATATCACATGTTATTCTAGCAGATGGAATGTCAGTGATTGTGAGCACCCACATCATAACCCCCCCCTCCAAAGTGCACAAAGCAAGGTCCATAAAAGACATGAATAAGCGGGTTTGGGGTAGAGGAGCTTGACTGGCCTGCACAGTCCTGAAAAAATAAATAAAAACAATAAAACAATTTAAAAAAAAGTCGAGGCATGGGATCCCCACAGGGTCCATACCAGGCCCTTAGGTCTAGTACGATTTTATTTATTTTTTTAAGGCATGGGGTCCCCCTTAAAATCCATACCAGACCCTTAACCGAGCATGCAGTCCAGCAGGTCAGGATTGGGGGGGGGGGCTGGAGGAGAAAGCGCCCCCCCCTCCCTCCTGAACCATACCATACCACATGCCCTCAACATGGGGTGGTGGGTGTATTGGGGCCCCCACCCCAAAGCACCTTGTCCCCAGATCCCCCCCCCCATGCGAATGGGTATCGGGTACATTGCACCCCTACCCATTCCCAAAAGAAAAAAAAAAAAAAAAAAGTGTAGTGTGACATAAGACAAATTTCGACAATTACTTTATTAAAAATGTTGTATTCCTCTTCCCTGCAAGAAGACAGAAGGAAGAAGGAGCCAACGTTTTCAATAAAGGAATTTTGCTCCCTAACTATAGAATTGGTTATTTACCATATTTTTTGCACCATAAGACGCACCCGACCATAGTACGCACCTAGGTATTAGGAGGAGAAAAACAAACAAAAAAAAAAAAATTATGAGGTTACTATACATTACTGCTTGCCGATTGGTTGCTAGAGGTTACTACACATTGCCACTCACCATTTAGTTACTAGAGGTTACTGCACACTATTTGCCTGCAACTCAGTGTCCCCCTCTGCAAGCTGCAGACAGAAGAAGGGTGAGGAAATAAAAATGCCCTACTCAGCTCATGCTGCTGCCCAGAGAAGGAGTAGGGAACAGAGAGCCCGTTATGCCTGGAGAAGGAGCAGGGACAGAGAGCGCGGTGTGCCTGAAGGACGGGGGGGGGGGGACAAGAGAGCCCGTTATGCCCAGAGGAGTGGGGACAGAGAGTGCGGTGTGCCTGGAAAGGAGGGGAAACAGAGCGCGGTATGCCCGGAGGGGGGGGGGGGGGTACACGCTCCCTGTCACATACGGTACTCACAGTGCCTGCTTCGCTCCTGACAGGAAGAAGCAGGCAAGCCACAGCTGAAGAGCCAAGCGGCAAGCGGGAAACAGAGCGCGGTATGTCCGGAGAAGGAGGGGGGACACGTTCCCTGTCACGTACTCACAGTGCCCTTCTTTTCTGACAGGGAGAAGCAGGCAAGTCACAGCTGAGGAGCCAAGCGGCCGGCCCGGTATTCGGCGGCGGGGGGGGGTGGGGCTGCTGGTCTATATTCGCTCCATAAGACGCACAGGCATTTCCTCCCATTTTATGGGTGTGAAAAAGTGCATCTTATTGTGCAAAAAATACGGTATATTTACCACTGCATAGGAGATATTTAAGAATACATTTTAATAACTTTTTTTAAACTTTACATATTACCCAAATTATTGTTTCGATAATGAAAATAATTATTAGTTGCAGCCCTAATAAGGATAAACGCATATGGCTACCTCCATGTACATACACACTCACTAGCCCCTTTATTAGGTACACCTGTTCAATTACTTGGTAACACAAATTGCTAAATCAGCCAATCACATGGCAACAAACATAATTTAGGCAGCTAGATGTGGTGAAGACGACCAAAACTGAGCATTAGAATGGGGAAGAAAAGGGGGTTGAAAGCGGAGTTCGGCCTGGGATTTTTTTTTTTAAAGTCAACAGATAAAAAAACTGCAGCTTCAGACTTTTAATATAAGGCCACTTACCTGTCCAGTGAGCCTGTGATGTCCTCATCCGACCCATCCCACGAAGTGCCCTGAAGTGGGAGCAGATACATGGATTTGGCAGGTATCTGTCCCCCCCCCTCCCCCCTGAAAGGTGCCAAATGTGGCACCAGAGGGGGGGTTCTGATTAGCGGAAGTTCCATTTGTGGGTGGAACGCCGCTTTAAATGATGTTGAACATGGCATGGTTGTTAATGCCAAACAGACTGGTCTGAGTATTTGAAAAACTGCTGATCTACTGGGATACACACACACACACACACACACACACACACCTCTAGGGCTTCCAGAGAATGGTCCGAAAAAGAAAAGATCCAGTGAGCGGGTGAAGATGCCTTGTTGATGTCAGGAGAATGGACAGACTGATTTGAGATGTTAGAAAGGCAACAGTAACTCAAATAACCACTTGTTACAACCAAGGTATGCAAAATACCATCTCTGAAAGCACAACACATCGAACCTTGAAGAAGATGGGCTACAGCAGGCATCCTCAAACTACGGCCCTCCAGCTGTTGCGGAACTAAAAATCCCATGAGGCATTGTGAAACTCTGATATTCACAGACATGACTGAGCATGATGGGAAATGTAGTTCCTGAACAACTGGAGGGCCGTAGTTTGAGGACCCCTGGGCTACAGCATCAGAAGACCACACCGGGTGCCACTGAGGCTACAATTCGAACAGGCTCACCAATGTTGGACAATAGAACATTGAAAAACATGGTCTGATGAGTCTCTATTTCAGCTGCGACATTCAGAATTTGACATAAACATTCTGCCTTGTAGCAACGGTTCAGGGTGGTGGTATAATGGTGTGGGGGATATTTTCTTGGCACACTTTGCCCCTTAGTACCAGCTGAATATCATTTAAAACACCATGGCCTACCTGAGTATTGTTGCGGACCATGACATTTCCCTTTATGACTACAGTGTACTCATCTTCTGATGGCTACTTCCAGCAGGATAATGCACCATGTCACAAAGCTCAAATCATCTCAAACTGAGCACGAAAATGAGATCACGGTACTCCAATGGCCTCCACAGTTACCAGATCTCAATCCAATAGATCAGGGATCAATAGATCAAACTTTCTAAACAAAGGGTCAGTTTACTGTTCTTCAGACTTTTGGGGGGCCAGCATTAATGGGAGTTTATTTTAGTATTAGGGGGAAAATAATGCTCCATTGTTGGCGTCAGTGGCAGGAATTATGCTCCATTGTTGGCGTCAGTGGCAGGAATTATGCTCCATTGTTGGCGTCAGTGGCAGGAATTATGCTCCATTGTTGGCGTCAGTGGCAGGAATTATGCTCCATTGTTGGCGTCAGTGGCAGGAATTATGCTCCATTGTTGGCGTCAGTGGCAGGAATTATGCTCCATTGTTGGCGTCAGTGGCAGGAATTATGCTCCATTGTTGGCGTCAGTGGCAGGAATTATGCTCCATTGTTGGCGTCAGTGGCAGGAATTATGCTCCATTGTTGGCGTCAGTGGGCAGAATAGTGTCTCCTATCATAAGATGAATAGTGCCCAAAGGGCCAGATAAAGGCAACCAAAGGGCCACATCTGGCCCCCGGGCCGCAGCTTGGAGACCATTGCAATAGATCATGGATGTGCAGCCAACAAATCTACAGCAACTGCGCGATGCTATCATGTCACTATGGACCAAAATCTCTGAGAAATGTTTCCAGCACCTTGTTGCATCTATGCCATGAAGAATTAAAGGAGTTGTAAAGGGGAAAAAAAAAAAAATGCCTAAAATTAATGTCTGCAGGGTAGACGGACAGAATAGTGTACTGATTCTGTTAACAAACGAGTAAATACCTATTAAATTCCTTCGTCTATATCAGTGGTCTCCAAACTGCGGCCCGAGGGCCGGATGTGGCCCTTTGCTTGCCTTTATCCGGCCCTTGGGGCACTATCCCTCCCACTGATACGAGACACTATTCTGCTATCTGACACCGACAGTGAAGCACCATTTCTCCCACTGACACAACTAATAGAGCACTATTCCTCCCTATGATACCAGCAATGGGGCACTATTCCTCCCCCTAATACCAGATGTTTACTAACAATGATGCCAGGAAAATTTCCACTCCCGCTGGCCAAAATCCGGCCCTCCAAGAGTCTGAAGGACAATAAACCGGCCCTTTGTTTAGAATGTTTGGAGACCTCTGGTCTATATCAACTCCGGCGTTCTAGTTTCTGTTCTCTCATTCACTTCCTGGTTTGCATCACTTGTTCATACTGGGAAATATAGTTCTTGCATGCATTGCGGCACGCCTAGCAATTCACGCCTCCTTGAAGTCTCTAACACGTAGAGAGCGTGCTGCCGCACAGATGTAGTTCCCAGGAGGGGGCGAGCACGTTACTGACCACCGCAGTAAAGTCTCCCTTCACGGTGGTCAGTAAAATCCGACAAGCAGGAAGTGAATAGAAAAGAGAAGAAATAGAGCAACTTCTGAGCAAAAACGAACAATGAGGAAATGAAAAGAGGAATGTCTGCAGGTAAAGGATGCTTATTATGAAAAAAAAAAATTCCTTTACAACCCCTTTAAGGCAGGTCTGAAGACAAACGGAGTCCAAACTGGTACTAGCAATTTGTACCTAATAAAGTGACAGGTCAGTGTATAATTACATGTAATACACAGAATGAAGGTTTTTTAAATATCAAAATAAATATTTAGATGTATTTTTATCAAGCTGATCACATTCATATATACTGTATATTGTAATGTTAAAAAATATAATAAAAATCTGCACCTATGGGTAGCCGTACTTTAAAAATTCTAAAGATAACATGCCAAATGATCAGATGAACTATAACCCATAAATACACAACTGCACACACATACAGATGCTCCACTCTGTACAACTCCTGCCCTTCATTAAAGGCCCATCTTTGATTTCCATGTGAACAGTCACCTTTGTCTGCCAAGAAAGCTACAAAGAGACCTCCTTACCCCACAATGCAGCAGCATGCCATATCCACAAGCTGTTATCACACCATTTCCTAATGAGTCGTGACGGCTTGTCTTCTGATGCTATCAGCATGAATTGTGTTAATGAAACATTTAAGCCCGGTATGGACACTTCCTCACAAAAGATTCAGTTATGTCAAGAAGAACGACAGTTCAATATGAAAAAATATTACAGACTTAAAGCCGTACACATTAGCTGTCTGGGATAACATCTGGGCCGGATGTGAGTAAGCACTATTTAAGAAAAGAAAATTTGCTCAATTTACTAAGCTACGATACATGTTGCATTTTCTATAACAATAATTTTTAAATAGCCAAATCCATCTAGCTAAAAGTATCAATGACTCTGGCAAATAAATTAAGCCAGTTGTCTTGTGCACATTAAACAGACTGAACACTTTAAAAAGAAAAGTACTTGGATTAGGGCCCAATAATTCTGCCATTTTGCCTTTATAAAATACAGTGGTTACTAGAGCTGCACGATTCTGGCTAAAAATGAGAAATTACGATTGTTTTGCTTAGAAGATAGATCACAATTCTCGCAGCGTAACACCTTTCACATTAAAACAAACAAACAACAAAAAATAAAAAATTTAGCCAACTTTACTATTTTTTTTTATTTTATTCAGTGACATGTATTTTTTTCCTAAAAATTGCTTTTGAAAGACCACTGGGTAAATACAGTTCGATATAAAAGATTGCAGCAATTGCCATTTTATTCTGTAAGGTCTCTGCTATGGTAGTCGCGATGCGGTACTGAGCATTTGCCTGAGTACTTGTACTTGGGGCGAATGCTCCGATGCTTCACCCGATACCTTGGCAGTCAGGGTGATCAGTGCGGTGGGGGAGTTACAAGCACTGATCACCCTGTATAGATTTAAAAGTCTGACAGACGGTCCTTTCTCAGCACCCCCCCCCCCCCCCACGGCTTTCATCAGTGATCAGTGTTTCTCTCCCCTTCCGTGCATCTGTCCCCTCCCTTCTCCCCCTCCGTGCATCTGTCCCCCTCCCTTCTCCCCCTCCGTGCTGCCGTCCCCCTTAATATATTAGGACGGAGAGTGGAGGTAGGAGCTGGTAAACCCGAGTCCTTTGTTTTCTGAATGGACAGAGTCAGTGATCACTGACTGTCCATTCACAGAACTGAAACATCGTAACCTCCTGTGATTACGATGTCTCAGTAAGTGAATGAATTTGTAAAAAAAAAAAAAAAAAAATCGAAGTTCAAATTGTAAAAAATAAACAAATTGTAAAAAAAAATATATATATATAAAATAATAATACTGACACGTGCCACTGTCACATGAGATTAAATAAAAGTATCGGTAATCGGCGAGTACATAAGTAAAGTTGGGGGTTGTTCTCTTAAGTGGGATATGCGTTTTTAGGCAAAAAAAAATAAAAATCTAAAAAAACACAGGTTTCCCCGCACAGGGGGTTTTCACTTTCCATACAAAAATGATACCTTCAGCCTCCTGGCTTACACAAGCAACAGAAAATACAGAGCCACCTGGCTCTCCTCAGCAGTAGCACTGCTGCTCAGGCTCCAGCCAGCTACCTTAGACTCAGGTCTCTGGGGTTTTACAGTGCAGCCTGCACTCTCCAGCTTCTCTAGTTAATTCAGTGCACACCTGCACTCTCTGGGGTCTCCCTTCCAAGCCTGGACTCCTCGGGAGGGTGGAGCCCAGAACCATGGTCAGGTGCCTATAAATAGGCCAGCACACACCTGACCGGTCAGTGTGCAATTGAGGAAACTGGAATGCCAGTTTCCTCTGTAAATTGTAAGCTACCTGGAGCCCCTCCAGTTGAGAACCCTGGGTCACCACACTACTACAATAAATAAATATAAATATATATATATACACATTAGGGCTGTGCAAATTAACTTTTAATTAATCAATTAAACTTTAATTTTTTTGATCGATTAAAATTCTTTTGATTGGTACTCACCTCTCCGCCGGCTTCTGGGCCTTCAGGGAGTTCCGTTGGTGATCCGGTAACATCACGGAAACCAGCAGTGCTTGCTGCGTCCATCTGAAGGGCTCCTTAGCTGTGCCTTCATATCTGCATACCAGCGGGACCTTACTATCTGCCACACACGCAAGGGCTGTTACACTTCCCTCCATCACTTCCCTCCATCACTTCCCTCCATCACTTCCCTCCATCACTTCCCTCCATCACTTCCCTCCATCACTTCCCTCCATCACTTCCCTCCATCAACCTGGGATTCTACTGCCATCCACTGGGAGTTGTGATAGTTCCCTTCATGGGACATCTACGTGCTGACGGACTGATGTTAACCCCTCCTCATCTGGATTCAGCAGTGGTATCGTTGTACACATTTTTATACCAGTATCATACTTAGCTGCATGTTTTTATGACTGCTTTTGGTACCGTTTGGTATTACTCGCACCATTTTTACAGTTTATGTAGCTACATCAATTTTATCTCCAGTGCAATATTTATTTTGTTACCTACTTGAAGACTATAAAAGTTTTAATGCGATTCCCATCGAGCGCTGCCTTTGTGTGTGTTTTTTGTATCCTGCTATCCATTTTTCCAGTGGTTGGTAGCTGCACTGGGAATCAGCCTGCAAGGAGATCAGCTAAAAGTAGTTGGATCTGTATGTGCGTTATAATTAATCGAAATTAGTCGATTAATCGATTAAAAACGATAAAAAGAAAAACGATTAATCGAACACAAAAATTTTGATCAGTAACAGCCCTAATATTTTATATATATACATATATATATATATATATATACATATACACACACACACACACATATACATATATATATATATATATATATATATATATACACACACACATACACACACACACACACACACACACACGGTTTGACAAAATTTGCTTGGAATCTAGGAGCCAGCTAAAAAAGTTAGAATATATATATATATATATATATATATATATATATATATATATATATATATATATATTATATATATATAAATGTTTGGGGGTTCAAATTAGAGGGAAGGAGATGGCAGTGAAAAATGACACATTACAATTGCTGTTTAACTTGTAATGCCAATGGCCACCACCAGATGGCGCAGCTTGGGACTTCACAAGGCCGCAGCCTCAATTACCGGGCATCACGGGCCCGCCGCGATCATGCGGCGGGGGGCCACGGAGACACAGGATCTTGTGCCTCCATGCGCCCCCACCTCCCCCGCCGCGCGATCGCGGCGGCCGGTAATTGAGCCAGCGGCTTTGCGGCCTCAATTACTGGGGGGCGCCAGGTCACAATTGCGACCTGGTGCCCGGATATTGTCGACCCGATTTTATCTCTCTCTATCTCTAATATATATATAAGCTGGGGAAATTAAAGATTAATTCCTCGATACATTTTTTGATCAATCAAAATTCTTTTAAAAGATCAAAATTCTTGACGTCACCAGACAGCCTGGACAGTGAGACTTACCCTACTGGATGCGAGCAAACTGCACCCATTGGATTGAGGTACCTTTGCATCTGTGGAGCAGGAGGATGCATCAGGCTCCATCAGGGGAAGGGGGCAAAAATAACCATCGTTTTCCTGTCCTAAGCAGTTTTGTCAGGGCTCAAGTCCTGCGGGAACGGAGTTCCTGCACTTTTTTCACAGCAGGAACTCCGTTCCCTTTGCAGGACTAGAGCAGCCGAGAGCAGCCAAGCCGCCCGAGCCAATCCTTCACTAAGCAGCGATGCCCAGTTTGAGTCACCGTCAGGCGAACCTTAGTAATCCTTTATGTTACTGACCACTTCCTGTATATGGATTCATTAGGTAGTGTGCGGGTATTCCGTCACTTCCTCGATGCCACAATGTTTTGCTTCTTGCTTAAAGTTTTTTCTAAATCCCACGATAACTCGCGGCCAGTGCCGATCCTGACCTTCCTGGGGCCCTAAGCAAAATTCTGCTAAGGGGCCCTCTACATGACCCGTGAATAATGGGCGTGACTTAAAGGGGTGTGACTCAAAGGGGTGTGGTTAGAGTCTGAGATGAACATGGGATGGAGGGAGAAATAAATGAAGAAAGAGAGAGAGAGGAAGTAAAAAAAAAGAGGGATGGAGGGACAGCAGGCCCAGATCCTACACTGCAATAGAAATGTGTATTCCAGAAAGTTTAACGAGCAGATAAGGATCCTCCAAACATCTGGTGTTGGCCTCAGTGATCCCGGAACCAAGGTTGATATGGTGTCAGGATGATTGAAGCGCATTATTTCTATTATTACATTGTATTATAAAATGAAATCATTCAACTCACCAAAATGCAGAACCAGTGGGAGCCCTGATGTCACTGCCCCCAGCCAGCGGAGTGCTTCCTTACATCTGAGGTGTCCCCAGCCAGCGGAGTGCTTCCTTACATCTCAGGTGTCCCCAGCCAGCGGAGTGCTTCCTTACATCTCAGGTGTCCCCAGCCAGCGGAGTGCTTCTTTACATCTCAGGTGTCCCCAGCGGAGTGCTTCCTTACATCTCAGGTGTCCCCAGCGGAGTGCTTCTTTACATCTCAGGTGTCCCCAGCGGAGTGCTTCCTTACATCTCAGGTGTCCCCAGCGGAGTGCTTCCTTACATCTCAGGTGTCCCCAGCGGAGTGCTTCCTTACATCTCGGGTGTCCCCAGCGGAGTGCTTCCTTACATCTCGGGTGTCCCCAGCGGAGTGCTTCCTTACATCTCAGGTGTCCCCAGCCAGCGGAGTGCTTCCTTACATTTCAGGTGTCCCCAGCGGAGTGCTTCCTTACATTTCAGGTGTCCCCAGCGGAGTGCCTCCCTAAATTTCAGGTGCCCCCAGCAGAGTGCCTCCCTACATTTCAGGTGAAATGTCTACAGACACCTAAAGAGAAATTCTACAAGTGTGACATTGCTGGCTCAGTAGCAACTGAAAAATGTGTGTGATTAATCCTTTTTAAATGTAATTTTCTGTATTCATTTTTAGCAGAACTTTATATTTTCTATGGATGCACATGCAGATTGCTGGGGGAATGTGCTGCAGGGTGTCTCTGCTGTAGGAAGGTCCACCCCCCAGACCAGCTTGTATGATAGTAGATGGAATGGAAGACTGATTGAATGCCTATCATACAAGCTGATATGGGGGGTGGGACCTTCCTACAGTAGAGACGAGACTAACGCAGACCCAGCCAGCTCCTGTTTGTTTTACGTGAGCAGCCATAACTGAAGGCAGAGGCGGAGCCGGGCAGCTACAATATATAAATTGAGCTGCGGCATCGCCCACCTGCCACTCCTTTCCACAACAGCTCACATACGACAGACAGACCAGTGGTGGGCGGTGCTGCAGCTCTATTTCGGCAGGCAGGGCTCCCTTCTCGTTCTGGTCTTCAGGAAAATGGCGGCCGGCGGAGACATTATCTCCGCCGGCCTCGGACCTCTAGCGGTGGGGACCGCGGCGGCGGCGGGGCCCTGAGCATTTTCTCGGGGGCCCTACGCAGCTTGCGTAGTCTGCATATAGGGCGGATCAGCCCTGCTCGTGGCAGACCTCCGCAATGTCTCCTGGGAACAATGACAAAAGCTCCCAGGAGACATTGCGGCATCAAGGAAGTGACGGAATACCCGCACACTACCCGATGAATCTATATACAAGATGCGGCCAGTAACAAAGGATTACTAAGGTACAGTGGATCGAAAAAAAAATAAAAAAACATGCGGTTTAGTAATTATGCATATGAGCGTATATTTGTTTTTAATTTTTTTGGTGGGGGAGTGGATCTTGGGTGGGAGTTCCCACACTTCTTTCCCCAGGACTTGACCCCTGAGTTTTGTGCAGACAATTCTTTGTGCATCGACAACATTTGCTCCGTTCGAAAGACTGTTCAGTTCTTCAGGGTATATTGTCAATAAAATGCGATCATGTCATCAGAAAATGTAAACACTCTGGTATGTCTGCATGACTGGCTAAAGTGATGCCTACTATAAAGTGACTGACAGTGAATATACTAGATAAGCTTTATAATTAAAAGTTAAACTAACTCTCTACATTTTTCTCAAAGTTTAATAAGAAAAAATTAATTACTTAAGCCAGTGCTACAGTTTGAATTTAAAACATATTTGTGTGAACTGTGAAGTAAAGTCATGGATTGTGGAAACGAACTAGTGACGGGTGATTGTATATAGTGTATACCACATTTACCACTGACTAATGCAGGATCAGCTAAAAAGTAGTTGGATCTGTAAGTGCATTATAATTAATCGAACACGAAAATTTTAATCAGTAACAGTATCTATGTTTGGGGGTTCCAAATAATTTTCTAGCAAACAATATTGATTTTAACATAAAAAACAAAAAGATTTAGGGCAAAATTCAGGTACATGTGCGCATTATTGAACCGGCGTAGCGCTTTACGTTAGACTTGCGCAATGTAGCCGCACACTCACCCTATTCTCGTCAATTTTACGCACAAATTTGCGCATGCGTAACGTTATTTCAGAGGTGTAAGGCGGAGTATTACAAAGTGGGAAGGACGTGGGCGTGTTACATTGAAATGAGCCGTGACCCCATGCAAATGAAGGGCCGGCCGGCTTGCGCATGCGCGCTTGAAGCAGACCATGGTCAGCACCTCTGTGCGCATGCTCACAACTCGGGAACAGCGCAATCAGTGAAATTGGAAGTGGACTAGGGCAACTTAGTGAACTACGCAGACAGCATAAATAGACAGAGACAAACGCACTTCCTTTGCAAAAGTACATCCCTTTGTATCCCTTCCTATACAGCAAGGTGCTTTTGTTCTATTAGCGTTTGTTTGTGACGTGTCTTTGAGATATTTGGGGACTGTTTTGCAGAGTGATTTTCTTTGTTGTTATTTTGTTTAAATTATATTTTTGCTGGGCATTTTTTATTTTTGCACGTCATTTATTTTATTTTTTTGGTTCTGTTTGTGTATGATTTTGGAATGTGGGGGTGATATTCCTGCGGGAAAAGGGGTGTCACCCTCATTTGTGGTGGAGAAGTGAAACCCAGGTCCGTGTGAATGGTGTATGAATGTACAGTGACATAATTGGAGCCGTGGCATGGCGTTGCTGCTCACAAGTCCTGCATGGTGGGCTTGTGCCAATCCAATGTGATGAGGATGTGGGGTGTGTGTGCTAGGGACCACAGTGGTGTGCGTGCATGCATGCATTCTCATTGTGCCATGATTAATGTGTGTGTTTAACGTGCAAAGATGCATAATGTGAGCTGGCATGAGATGGGGTCCCAGTGCATATGCAGAGTCACCTTGAAGGGAAAAGACAGGAGGATGTTAGTCGTGCATGTGCCCCTTGTGATGTGTGCATCATGGGGGGGGGCAGTCATGCCTGCCACCCACGTCACTCACCAACCAGCCAGCTGTCCCCATACATGTTCTGTTCGCAATCTGTGGGGATGGGGCTCTGATTGTATATGTAGCTGTCATGGGTAGTGTCATGTGTTGGGCTGGGGATGTCCTCCTGCAGGGTTGTGGTTAATTCCATGATGGCATGAGGGGTGAATCCGCAGATACACCTCAGAATCACTCATGCCATAGATGTCTATGCATGTGTGATATATCAAGTCAAGAGTGAGGGGCTTGTATCAGATAAGAATATTGTATTAAATTAAATGGTAAAGTTTATATAAGCAAAAAAAAAGTTAAAAAAAAATAAAAAATCCCGTGCCCTCCTTCTTTGCTCATCTAAAGTCAGTAGTATAGCTATGCGCGACGATGCCCCTGGCATGTTGGCATACAGATTGTTGTGCAACACGTGTGACTGCTGAGCTCCTCACTAACAGTGTTGCTTTATCTGACATGTAGACGATTTTTCTTTTTTTAGACCAGCTTTTATATGGTCTAATTTTAGACAGGACATTTTACTGTTGCACACACTGCGTAGCCTGCGCTGCCCCAACGTTCTTTTGTGGATCCCCGTAAGTCCCTCATTAGCATATTTGACTAGCAAATCAATGGTCTGTCTAGCGCAGTTTTGCGCGGACGGATGCGCCTGTCTAACGAAATTACGCTGGACAAAAAAAAAAAAATGTAGATTTCTTGCGTATCTCGTTTTGGGGATGCCATGCATCAAAACGCACGCGCACAATTAGACTTACGCCGCGCATCTCCTGTTACGCCGGCGTAATCGCTCTGTGAATCTGGCCCTTGGACTTTAAGTAGTTTTAAGTGCATTTACACACAGAAGTTTGATCCAAGAAGGAAGTTAGTTACAATGTTTCATGTTAAAAGCTTGGCAGACTGCCCAGATTTTTTCCTTGACACAAAGAAGTTTATCCCTTTGATCTAAGAAGGAAGCATTGGTTACAATATTTCCTGTTGAAAACTGGATATTTTCTTTTGACAGCTGAGTGAGCAGATAAAGTCTCTCCGCAGAATCGGCAAACTCTGCATTGTAGTCGTCAAGGGGGGTTGAATTGAGATCACGATTTTTTAACAATTGTGCAGCTCTAGTGGTTACCATTTAAAAACAAGCTTTCCATAATCAGAAGAACTAAGAGCTGCTCTCTAGTTGTAATTACCATCAATCCCTTGGCCAAAATAATTAGAAAACAAAATTCCCTACATAGCTTCCTTTACCTTAGTGCAATGCTCCACTTACCTCATCCTTCGATTTTGCTTTTAAATGTCCTTATTTCTTCTGAGAAATCCTCACTTCCTATTCTTCTGTCTGTAACTCCACACACTAATGCAAGGCTTTCTTCCTGGTGTGGAGAAAGCTTCTTGAGGGGGGAGGGGGCAAGCAACAGTGTCAGGACGCCCACTAACACACAGCTCCTTTCTCTATCTGCAAAGCAGAGGGTGTTCTGACTTGCCTGATCGCCCTCTACTTTGCAGATAGAGAAAGGAGCTGTGTGTTAGTGGGCGTCCTGACACTCTTGCTTGCCCCCTCACCCCTCAAGAAGCTTTCTCCACACCAGGAAGAAAGCCTTGCATTACTGTGGTGAGTTACAGACAGAAGAACAGGAAGTGAGCATGTCTCAGAAGAAATAAGGACATTTAAATGCAAAAATCGAAGGATGAGGTAAGTGAACAAGGACTGCACCAAGGTAAAGGAATCTATTTTAGGGGAAAAAAGTTTTTTACAACCCCTTTAAGCGAAACATCCCTGTAACTGAAGTAGAAGGTTAGCCACATAGACTAACTAAGTTCAGTCATTTACTACAAGTAGCAGTACAGCTGCAAATATTCATCCCTAACCTTTTCCACCCACTCCAAAAATTCAGAAATATCTCAGTACGCCAATAAAAAAAAAAAGAAAAAAAAAAAAAAGCAAAGCAAAAGGCCCTAAACATATCACTCCCTAAAAAAGCAGAAGACCAAGTCCATGCCAATGTTGACTTCACCTGGACCCCACCAGATTGATATATCTTGGAGTGCACATCACTACAGTCCATCTCTCGGCCTATTGATCAAGATTGCTTGACTGATTGAACACCTATTGATCACTT
The DNA here is from genome assembly GCA_029574335.1 of Rana kukunoris. NCBI lineage: Eukaryota > Metazoa > Chordata > Amphibia > Anura > Ranidae > Rana > Rana kukunoris. The sequence goes on along the minus strand of JAJQKJ010000867.1, from coordinate 16,894 downwards.
AGAACACACTTAGCTTTCTTAGCTCAGGAGAGTTGCTGATGTTAATATGATGCTGCTTCTACTCCAGGTACTCCCAGGAGCTGTCCCTACTACACAATTTTCTGAATTTGAGACGTAGCCAGAAATATATAAATGTATAACGCAAAACAAAAACTTGGTCTCTCCCCAACACCGCCAAGTATTACCAGGCAGCATAGTCCGTGCAATAAGTACTTCTGTATGCTAAAGGACATTTTTTGGGGGCCGATTGGAGGCATATTACTGCTCTCCTGGTCAATGAGTTTCCATAAATAACCCAATATTGATGCACCTGTTAAAATACTGGATACATTCAAAGAAGCAGCTAAACCAGGGGCATCCAAACTTTTTTCAAAGAGGGCCAAATTTGATGAAGTGAACATGCGTGAGGCATTCCTTGGGCGTATTATTGGATATACCGTATTTATTGGCGTATAACACGTACCTTCACTTTAAGAGTGAAGTTTCTGGATTTTTTATTTTAAATAAAGGACTGTGAAGCAAAATAAGGGTCAGTGCCCATCTGCAGACCCACCATTGCCATGAATGCAGCACCTACCATTGCCAGGAACGCACTCACCATTGCCAAGAATGCACCCACGAGTGCCAAAGTTTACCTACAGGAGAATCTCCTGTTTACACGTCGGCCTCTTTAATAGAAAGCCCTGCCTCCTTTGATGGACAGAACAGTCGTCCAATTGCAGCGCCGGAGAGGGAACTTCCCATTACAGAGGCCGCCTGTAAACAGGAACTTCTCCTGTGTGTTTACAGCGCTCGTCCCGCCTCCTCCCTGTCCCCTCCAAGGCATATACATCTTTGTGGCCACCACGCTGGGAGATTGTCGGGGGCCACAAAAGATATACATTTCCAAACAACCAGGCGGGCCATTCAAAACCGGAACGCGGGCTGGACTTTGGACATGCCTGAGCTAAACTAATGCCCCCACTTACACCTTGTTTATCATGCCTGTGTTTCATTCTGTAATCTCAAACCCAGAGGCCTTTTTCTGGTAGCGCCTGTCTAACGTTTCCTCAAATCTTAAACTACTTACTGCATGAGAAATTTTTACACTCCCCCCATGGCACTTATTTTACATAAACACTCTGTTTCTTAAACATACAAAATATGAAAATTTCCGAGGTTCTCACTCCTTTTGAGCAGAGGGGCAACTTGACCCTCAATTTTTCGGTATAAACTGATATGTTCACGTACAGGACTTGGCACATAAAAAAATAAATAAATAAATAAAACAAAAAAAACACATTTCAGCCACTAGTAACTGTGCATGTACCAGTTTAATTGCAGCTTGCTGGCAATAAAACATTTGCCCCCTCTGGTTTGTAATATTGAACACTATCAATAATTAAGCCCACCTGCAAGACAAAAGCATATTGAGCGACTATGCATCAAATACTAGCTCATTATGTAATACTTACCTTAGATTGAAGCTGTTGCAGAGGTCCCCGCACATCACTGTGACCAGCAACATGTCTCCCGGAGTAATTTCGGGGATTACGTCACTCCCGTACATGCGTGAGGGAGCCGCCGGTCACGGATTGTGAATGGAGTACAGCTACTCTGTCTTCTGTCTGTTGCTATTAAAATGTCCCGTGAAATAACAAGTGAACAGATATAAAGTCCACAAATAATATGTATAAAAAGCGAGAAAACAAGCCCAAAAAAGGAAATACAAAAGTCTTGTGTGTCCAAAAGCAGAAGAAACCTGTAGACTGAAAACTGAATAGTGCACCCAATCCATACGGTCGCACACTGCTGGTATCATCCACAAGAAACTTTATTGGACACTGCTCAGGCAGAACACCATATTTTAACCATATTCTGTCCGAGCAGTCTTCAGTAAAGTTTCTTGAGTATTACACTCCTTTTCAGGCCGCGTACACATGTCCGAGAACCTCGTCGGGCTAAACCCATCGTTCCGCCCGACGAGGTTCCCGATGAGCGGTCGGAAAAGCTCGTCGAGCCAAAGTCCTCATTGAACAACAAGGAAAAAGAGAGCGTGCTCTCTTTTTTGGCTCGATGAGCTTCCCGAAGGGACGCTCGTCGGAAATGTACACACGATCGAGCTTCTCGCCAGAATATGTCTCCCAGCGAGCTTCTCGCTGGATTCTGCCGAGAAGCTCGGTCGTGTTTACGGGGCCATAGACTTGCATCATCTGCTACAAGAGTGTGGGTGGGCTCATTGCCAGTCTGTAACTGCCCTCCACAGCATAAAGCATTTGTTACTCCAAAATGTTATGTTCCTGATATGTGCCTGATGTACCATGCACTTGTATCCTGTTTGCTTTGGATTGTAGTGAAATCCCTGGTGTTCCTGCCAGGCCAGCTTTCCTATTAAGCATGGACCACACTAAGCAGAACACACCGTTCTCTAGCTATTCTGGGAACTCAGCCTTCTCTCCCCCCCCCCCCCATGATCAGACTTGTCCTGACACGCCCCCCCACCCCTTGCACAGCCATTCACTAGGAAGTTCAGTGTACTGCGGTTTCTCTTCCACCCAGCTCTTATGCAGCTGAGAACAGAGGAAACATGATCACACAGGATCATAAAACAGAGGAGAACAGAGAAAACATGATCACTTCACCACTTAAGACCCAGACCATAATGTTGGTTAAGGACCTTGCCCCTTTTTGCGATTCGGCGACAATTGTGCGGTCGTGCGACGTGGCTCCCAAACAAAATTGGCGTCCTTTTCTTTTTTTGGGACCACTGTCATTTTCACAGCAAAAAGTGCTATAAAAATGCATTGTTTACCGTGAAAATGACAATTGCAATTTGAGAGTTAAACACTAGGGGGCACTGAAGGGGTTAAGTGTGACTTCATATGTGTTTCTAACTGTAAGGGGTCGGGGCTGGACATGTGACGTCATTAATCGCCTTTCCCTATATCAGGGAACAGGCTATCAATGACAGTGCCACTATGAAGAACGGGGAAGGTGTGTTTACACACACACACACCTCTTCCCATTCTTCAGCTCCGGTGACCGATCGCGGGAAACTAGCGGAGATCGGGGCGCAGTCATGGAGCGTCTGACCGGGTCGCGTGCGCAGCCGGCTGGGCTTAAAGAGACATGTACAGGTACGTGATTGTGCCCGGCTGTGCCATTCTGCCGACTTATATCGGTGTGAATGGGTCCTTAAGTGGTTAAAAAAATAAAAAAAACACACTAATAATAATAATAAAATATATATTTTTCACAAAAATGTTTTGCCCTTCATTTCTACTTTAACCTGAATGTTTTTTTTTTTTTTTTTACAATGTGATCGTTTACAATTATTTTAAGACTTGAGGAGCTCCAGTCTGAAATGCATGTAGAGGGAAAACCGCCGCTCCAGACGACACTCTTCAGTGGTGAGTAAAGTTCAAAAACCCAAATGGGTGCAGGCAATGCGTGGTGCAATATAAGGAAAGAAAAAATGACTAAGCATCGGTTGTCGATGTGAAACGCGTCAGCTTTTGTTACCCCACTGTTTGCCGTTTTAGTTTTTTGACTGGAATAAACAGGCACTATTTTTAAGTCTTTTCATCCATTGGAGTGCGGCTGTCCATTTTTCTTTCCTTATATTGAAATGCATGTAGATCGCCGATCTTACCCGGAAGTGGGAGTGGGTACCTGTCAAAACAAGGTACCCGCTCCCCCTCAAACAGTGCCAAACGTGGCACTGCAGGGGGGGTGTGTGCAGACAAGCAGAGCTTTCCCTTTTGGGTGGCGCTCTGCTTTGAGTTATTACTAAAACCAGTAATCATTGAATGCAGAGGCAAATGTTTAATATGAAATAGACTTAAAGGGTCACTAAAGGAAAAACATTTTTTTTGCTGAAATGACTGTTTACAGGGTATAGAGACATAAAAGTTAACCGATTCCTTTTCAAAATGATTAAAAATAGATAAAAATCAATCATATAATGTGCCTGCAGGTTAGTTTCACTTTTGAACTCGCTTCATTTTTCTGTGAAGTAGAAATAGACACACAGAACAAAAACAAACAAATCCAGGGCAGTGTTTTGTTTTTAAAATGAATCTGATTGGTTCTGGGAAGTTTTAGACACACAGTAATGACAGCTTAGACCACCGTGAGAAAGCTCCCAGCACTGTGGTTATAAGGAAACAGACAAGCAGGAAGTGTGGAGATCACAGCAGAATTACAGCAACTTCAAAGCAAAAATGAACAATAAGGACATGAAACCAGTACTGCAGTAAGGTAAAGGAAGCTATTTAGCTAAAAAAAAAAAATTCCTTTAGTGATCCTTTAATATATTTATATAGTCTTACAACCAGCCGTTTGGGGGCAAGAATAATGTGGATGCAGCCCACAATGAAATCGAGTTTGACACACCTGCTCTACCCCATGTGCCTTTACCCTTAAGCGCCCAGTCCCTAGTTTATGCATGTACAGTGCACTTTACACTCATATGCCAAGACTTGCGTGTCAAATGTTTTGACCCCTGATTCCCCATTTTGCTATATTTATCATCTGAACAAAAAAAAAAAAAAAAGGAATCATTCCATAACACACATGCATACACAAAATAAAAAGTTAAACATTTTACAAAATCAGAACAATCAACGCCCTCCAAAAATGAGCCAGTTCACCAATGGTTACATATTTTTTAGTGCAATGCTTGGCACACACAATGAGATTATCAGATGGATGATCGCCCGCTTTTTTGGCATGCCGGTCTCATATAGAATATGAAGAGTTTACCAAAGTGGACAAAATTCTCGTAGGACAGAAGAAAAATTTGCAAGTGATGTACTGATTAAATGAAAAATCGTATGATAAAATGTTTTCCTGTTTGTCCCATCGGACAATATTGGATGAACTGTCATTATCGGCTCTTAAAAGCGGTGTACGAACGATTCGATTATTATATGATCACTTTGAAAGCGGTATTTTTCGTACGATTTTCTGATCGTGTATAATTGCCATGTTTGTTATAAAACATTGTTATAAATATTGGTTTGCCTAAGGCAGGCATGTCCAAAGTCCAGCCCAGGGGCCAATTGTGGCCCTCCTGGCGATTTGGATAGACACATAGACACACACACACACACACACACACACACACATATCTCCATTGCAGCCTCACATGTGCCCTGTGGGCCGCAAAAGATTTATACCGTAATTATCGGAGCTGCCTCGGAGGGGACAGGACGTGCACCGTCAGATTACATAAAGAGAATCTCCTGTTTACTCGGCGGCATTTGTAATAGGAAGTCCCGTTTCCTGGGATGCCATTGGATGACTGTTCTGTTTATCATAGGAGGTGGGACTTTGTATTAAAGAGGCTGCCGAGTAAACAAGAAATTCTCTTGTTTGTAATCTGACGGCACTTGTCCCTCCCCCTCCGAGGCTGCAGATGGGCAATGATCAGGCTGCACTGATGGAAATGGCAAGGCTGCATTCAGGGCACATGTGAGGCTGCATTCATGGCAATGGTAAGCTTGTGCGTATTATACGCTGATAAATACGGTATATCCAAATAACACGCCCAAGCTAATCCTTAGTCCTGAGCAGCACTCGGGGACTCATTGGGGCCACAAAAGAGATACATACAGTATATCCAAATAACACGCCCCAAGCGCATCTCTTCACCACACACAGCCACAAAGGCAAGAGAATTCTTGTTGGGCAGTGTATTAGTGCTTGGATGAACACACTTCGATCAAATTTTAATGGTTCAAAGAATGTGAGGCAAAATGGTCGGCCCTCGAGCATGTTCACTTCATCAAATGTGGCCCTCTTTGAAAAAAGTTTAGACACCTCTGGCCTAAGGTCATATGTCTAGCTTTAGAGACGCTCTTATATTTTAATTCTGATGCCGTGTACACACGATCGGAAATTCCGACAACAAATGTTCGATGGGAGCTTTTTGTCGGAAATTCCGACTATGTGTAGGCCCCATCGGACATTTGCTGTTGGAATTTCCGACAACATAAATTTGAGAGTTGGTTCTCAAATTTTCCGACAACAAAAGTTATTTTCGGAAATTCCAAACTTCAGTATGCAATTCAGATGCAATTCAGATGCACAAAAAGCCTACACATGCTCGGAATCATTGAACTTTATTTTTCTCGGCAAGTTGTGTTGTACGTCACCGCGTTCTTGATGTTTCAGAAAACATTTGTGTGTACAAAACACAAGTTTGAGGTAAAATCCCCCCCTCCCCCCCCCAAAAAAAGACGGTTTTCTTGTCGGAATTTCCGATCATGTGTACGCAGTATAAGGCTATAAAATATATATAAATGGGTATAGAGAATTATTTTGAAAAACGACATCTGACCACTGCACACACTACGATCGAATTGTACAATCTCCTTTAGATCTACTAACAAATAGGTAGTGGGAGGACCTGTCTGATTGGATGGATTAGGTAGGTCCTCCTGTTACATAGTTTTGGTGTAAGTAAAGTTGATGGTACTGTGTACAGTTTTGCCATCTCATCCCTTTAAATCCGAACACATATTAACCACTTGCCGACTAGCTGCCATCATACAGCAGTAGGTCCGCGCGTTTCCACAAATCGGCATAGGTGTGTGTCGGCACCTTTAAAGGACGATAGCAGGCTGGCGTGGGAGCCGATGCGTGGTCAGCAGCCGCGATGTCCGCCACCCACCCGGGATTGTGGGCACAAGACCAAGATAGGGGATCTGTCAATGTAATCAGACAGATCCCTGTTCTTACTGGGGAGGAGAGACAGAGTGATTAGGAACAGCGATCTCTCTCTCCTACTCTAGACAGTCCCACCCCCCCACAGTTAGAAACACCTTGATCACCCCCTAGTGTTAACCCCTTCCCTGCCAGTGACATTTACACAGTAATCAGTGCATTTTTATAGCACTCATCGCTGTATAAATGTCAATGGTCCCAAAAAAAGTGTCAATGGTTTCTGATCTGTCTGCTGCAATCCCAAAAAACAAAAACAAAAAAAAAAAAAAAAAAACACACACACACACACACACGAAGATCGCCGGCATTACTAGTAAAAAAGAAAATTGCATAAATCTATCCCCTATTTTGTAGACGCATTAACGTTTGCGCAATCCAATCAATATACGCTTATTGAGTTGTCTTTTTCCACCAAAAATATGAAGAATACATATCGGCCTAAACTAAGGAAGAAATTCGTTTTTTTACATTTTTTGGAAGGATATTTATGATGGCAAAAAGTAAAAAATATATTTTTTTTAAAAATTGCTGCTCTTTTTTTATTTTAAGCAAAAAAAAAAAAAACACGCAGAGGTGATCAGGTCTAATTAAAGGTGGTAATTAAACTCACTTGGTGCCATAGCTGCAACAAACTAGTCCCAGAGCCCATGTTATTCATATGTGTGTTCGGGTTTAAAGGGATGAGGTGGCAAACCTTATGGCCCATACACACGATCCGAAACTTGGACGACAGATCGTCCAACTTTTTTCTTTTACTAGTAGCAAGTATAAATTGAACAGGTTACTAAAGTCAAGAAAATTCTTGTATGACAATCAGAAGTGATGTCATGTGTTGTAGTGTATTGTATTTTCGGATAACAATTGTACTGACTAAACGAAAATCCTATGATCTGGAATCATACAAGGAAAATTTTCATGCTTGTCCGATCGGATAATAATTGGATAAATTGTCATGATCGGCTCTCGAAAGCTCTGTACTAACAATTCAAATATCGTACAATCGCGCCAAAAGCGTTATTTTACATCCAATTTTCAGATCGGTTGTACTGGCCATTACTGTGCGCAGTCAGATTGCAGCGTGCGCGATCAGATTGCAGTGTGTACAGTCAGATTGCACTGTGCAGAGTGTACGGTCAGATTTCACTGAGCACAGTCAAATTGCACGGTGTACGGTCAGATTGCGCGGTGTACGTCCAGATTGCGCGGTGTACGTCCAGATTGCGCGGTGTACGTCCAGATTGCGCGGTGTACGTCCAGATTGCGCGGTGTACGTCCAGATTGCGCGGTGTACGGTCAGATTGCGCAGTGTACGGTCAGATTGCGCAGTGTACGGTCAGATTGCGCAGTGTACGGTCAGATTGCGCAGTGTACGGTCAGATTGCGCAGGGTACGGTCAGATTGCGCAGGGTACGGTCAGATTGCGCAGGGTACGGTCAGATTGCGCAGGGTACGGTCAGATTGCGCAGTGTACGGTCAGATTGCGCGGTGTACGGTCAGATTGCGCGGTGCCTGGGCAGATTGCGCGGTGCCTGGGCAGATTGCGCGGTGCCTGGGCAGATTGCGCGGTGCCTGGGCAGATTGCGCGGTGCCTGGGCAGATTGCGCGGTGCCTGGGCAGATTGCGCGGTGCCTGGTCAGATTGCGCGGTGCCTGGGCAGATTGCGCGGTGCCTGGGCAGATTGCGCAGTGTATGGTGACCCTTGGTGTATACTTGTGGCTTAGTTTGGAGGTACAGAACATGTAGTTTGTTAGTGTAGTTATTCTGGCTGGTGATCTATAGATCAGGTGGAGAACTAACGATGGACATGTGAGTGTGTGCCCATACTTGGTAAGGAAGGAGAAATTGAGGCTGTGATGACACATGGAGACACTGAGCACAGACATATTGTATAATAAAGATCCCCAATATCCCACCACCTCCTATCCGGAGAGCCCTCCTTACCTGGGTACCCACCAGCAGCTGGAAGACACACACACACCCTGCCCCTTACTGACAATAGAGCATCCTTCGACCCAGCATCTCTCCTCTGGGCAGCAGAAAGGGAACCTACCAAAACTAAACAAGAGGGGGGGGGGGACAATACAATCATCCACCTGAACAGTCCGAACTTCACCCCGCCACCACAATAGCAACGCCTCTGCTAATCTAATCTAACATCCACACCGGCAAGCAGATCTCTGAGTACGAACCCCGAACAGGTCTGTGATAATATGTGTTCTGCCCCCTCTCTCTCGCCTGCAGAGTGGTTGCACCCGGTCTGTCTTTTACTAAGCCTGCCTTCCCGTCTATTGGTGGATTGTTCAGTTGACGGGATGTACCAAGCTGGGAGGGGTTACATGTGAATAGACTGAGCCAGGGCTAAGGAGGGGGGTGTAACGGAATGAACAGGTGCTGTAGGTGTGTTCAGTGGGCGTTCCCATAGATGTCAACAGAGAACATGACAGCTCAGCACTGATCTGGGGTCATGTACACGGGCGATGGGATTATATATTGTAAAACGAGTGTGTGTCTGTTCGTTGTCAGGATCGATTTCTATTGATTGCTCTCACTCTATGTGAATGCAATGTTTTATATTAAAGATCTATATATATATATATATATATATATATATATATATATATATATATATATATATATATATACACTATATCAGTGATTCTCAACCCTGTCCTCAAGTCCCCCTAACAGGGCATGTTTTGGGAATTTCTCTTAGGCCCCTTTTACACTTGTACGACTTGTCCTGGGACTGCAAAATCGCATGACAAGTTGTTCCCCATGATTTCCAATAAGTACCCTTTGTACGACTTCGAATCGTGCTGGCTTCAAAGTAGTCCCTGTACTACTTTGGTCCAACTTTGACGTGTGTTACACAGGCATTCCCTAAAAATTCCCTGATTTTCCGGCCGTGATTCTGACGCGATTTTGCATGCAATTTCAGGGAATACCTGTGTAACTCACATCAAAGTCGGACCAAAGTAGTGCAGGGACTACTTTAAAGTCGGCGTGACTTGAAGTCGCACAGTAATGAATATGTACTCATTGGAAATCATGGGGTATGACTTGTCATGCGACTTTGCAATCCCAAGTCGCAGGACAAGTCACACAAGTGTGAAAAGGGCCTTAGATAAATAGCTGTCCAAAATACCAAGCCATTGACTCTGATTTAAAGCACATGTGGAAGATAAAGGAAAACCTGCAAGCATGGCCTGTTGGGAGTACTTGAGGACTAGGTTAAGAACCACTGCACTATATTACCAAAAGTATTGGGATTGGTGCCTTTACACGCACATGAATTTTAATGGCATCCGCGGATCGGGGGGGGCTGTGCCGCGGATCGGATCTCAGTTGTTGAGTGTGGGGGGGGGGGGGGTGCCGCGGATCGGATCAAAGTTGTTGAGCACGGGGGGGGGGGGGGTTGTCTCACTCACCTGTGCACTCTCGACAGCATGTCTCCCCTCAGACTTAGGCATTCTCTTTTCCCTCCGAGCTATGCGGGAAAATTAATCCCTTGGCGGGACTGCGGGAACATGCAGCGTGTGCGGGAAGTTCCCGCACAACCTGTATGGGTTGGGAGGTATGCCAAAGGTGTTCTATCAGGTTGAAGTGCAGGCTAGTCAAGTTCCTCCACCCCAAACTCGCTCATCCATGCCTTAATGACCCTTGCTTTGGGCACTGGTCCAAATCATTTGGTAGAGGGGGGATTATGGTGCAGGGTCGTTTTTCCGGGGTTAGGCTTGCTTGGCCCCTTAGTTCTAGTGAGGGGAACTCTTAAAGAGGAGTTCCACCCTAAATTTTTACTTTTTTTTAATCCATTCCCCTCCCCTTACATGCCACATTTGGCATGTAATTTTTTTGGGGGGGGGAGTGAGGGCTTTAGTAGGAGTGGGACTTCCTGTCCCACTTCCTGCTTCCGCCGAGGGGCTGGTTAGGCGATTAAGCCTTAATCGCCTACACCAGCCCCTCCTTGTAGGCGATCACATGGGACACTGACAGGTCCCATGCGATCGCCTCTCCAATCATCGGCAAGACGCGCCGCGCACGCATGCGCAGTGCGGCTCACGCATGCGCAGTGGGTGCCCGGCCGTGAAGCCGAAGGCTGTCATGGCTGGGTGCCCACAGTCGGGATGGAGACGCCGGCTGGGTAGGGGGGGAGAGGAGCGGAACGCAGGAGCAGGTAAGTGAGTGTTTATTAAAAGCCAGCAGCTACACTTTTTGTAGCTGCTGACTTTTAATAAACACAATTTTGGGCTGGAACACCCCTTTAAGGCGTCAGCAAACCAAGACATTTTGGACAATATTATGCTCCCAACTTTGTGTGATCAGTTTGGGGGTGGCCCTTCTTGTACCAATATGATTGCACTCCAGTGCACAAAGCAAGGTCCATAAAGGCCAGTGTTGCAAACAGTATGTAGAATTACGGACAGTTTGTTAAAACAAGGCACTTTTTCCCTATACGTAAAAGTCCCTAGTAAGGGAAAGGTGCCAGTGAAAATGGCGGCGATCATATAGTCGGAGGCGTGGCCTAGCACAGCATGTGCGAGGTAGGGTCTCACAGCGCTCCCGCACACCATCCTGCTACGATCCTTCTCCCAGCCACCCTACGCACTGTAATTCGGCTCAGATCTCTGGACACTGCTGGATCAGCTGCTGAGTTCCCGGCGGTGATGCTGACCCGCAAACAGACGGAGACCGGCAGCCCGCTTAAGATCCAAGATGGCGCTGGTCCGTCTCTCCCCAGGACCTCATATGGAGCCGACAAGCCCAAGGACATGGGTAAGCCTCCTAAAACCCCCAAGCAGTCAGGGAAGGACCCCCCACAGTACCTTGGGCAGTATAGTCATTTTGACCGAATACAACCTACCGAACCATGACGGGGGTTTGTTTGACCACCTCCGAAGGTCTTCCAACAACTTGCGGAACAATGGGGGATAGTTCTTCTCATACAACGTAAGGAGAGTAGGAGTTAGAAATATACCTAAATAAGGTAGAGCCTCGTCTTGCCAGTGGAAGGAAAAGGATTCTCGAAGAGCCCGAACTATGTGGGGCGGTAAGGATATATTGAGAGCCTGCGATTTAGATTGGTTTACATGTAGACCCGTAAACAGTGCAAAGTCTCCCAATATTATATTAAGAATGGGTAATGAGGTGACTGGGGAGGAGAGGAGCAGCAGAATGTCATCGGCGAATAACGCACACTTATGCTCCCGTCCCCCGCAGCCAACCCCTAGTATGTCTGGGTGTGACCTAATTTTAATTGCCAAAGGCTCCAAAGCCAAAATAAATAACATGGGAGATAGAGGGCATCCCTGACGAGTACCCCGTCTTATGTTAATATCGCTAGACTAATACCCTTTAACTGTCAAATTAGCGGCAGGGTCACTATAAATCATGCAAAGCGTTTTTAAGAAGTTTAAGCCAAACCCATACCTCTCCAGTATAAAGAAAAGATACTCCCAGGACAAGGAGTGAAAGGCTTTGTGTAGATCTAACGATAACAGCAAAGCCCCCCTTCGGCCTCCCCCGTCCCACCCTGAATTCAGCGCAGATATAATATCGATGACCCTCCTAGTCTGATCCGAAGCCTGTCTGTGAGGCACAAACCCCACCTGGTCAGGATGGACATACTGTGATAGAAATAAATTCATGCGGGTGGTCAAGACTTTAGTTAGCAGTTTGAGATCCACATTTATTAGCGATATCGGCCGATAATTATTGCAGTCGCTATGATCCTTATTAGGTTTGGGGATCACATGTATAAATGCTCTATTTTCATTGGGTGGGAGAGGGGAACCCTTACGTAAGCTATTGAAAAAGGCGCAGAGGTGAGGAGCCAAAACAGCCGCATACTTGCGGTAATAGTGGCCAGTAAACCCATCTGGGCCAGGTGATTTAGACGGGTTCAGGGACTTAATGGCCGCTAAAATTTCCTCTATTGAAAACTCTGCCTCCATCAGATCTACGTGGTCTTTGGATAAGGTGGGAAGAGATATGTCATGTAAAAAGTCCTCAGCCTGGGCTTTGTCAAAATCCTTAGGGGGTTTATATAATTTAGAGTAAAATGTGGAGAATTCTCGGACTATCAATTGGGGGTTCTGAGTGACCTGGCCGTCCTTTAGTCTTAGCTTGGGGAGGGCAGGGTTAAAAGGCCTGGGGGTCAATTTTCTCGCTAACAGTGCATTTGGCTTATCTCCCAAGGTATAGAATGTATGACGCGTCCATCTAAGGTATTTCTCTGCCTTTGTTGTGAGGCTCAAATTTAAAGCCGTGCGTGCCACATCCATTTGGCTTCTAAAATCAAGGTGAGGGTTGTCCCTCTGTTCCTTTGTGAGGCGACGCAACTCTCCTTCCTGCTGACGTATCGTTTGTTCACGCTCTCGTTTAGCCCTCGAAGCGAGTCTTACCAGTTCACCGCGAATGGTGACTTTGTGAGCCGCCCATAACGGGAGGAGGCCGATAACAAGTTATCTGTGAAGAACTGCTGTATGAATTGCTCGATTTCCTTCTCTAATACAGGGTCGTTCAGTAATGACTCGTTTAGTCGCCACGACGATGGGCCAGATTTGGTCCAGAGACCAGTCAAGACTACTTGGACTGAAGAGTGGTCACGACATAGGACATTTTTTTGTAGACGATACAAACGACAGCAGGGGGGAGAGCGTAAACAGATGGTCTATACGCGAGTACGTCCGATGGACGTAGGAATAATACGTATAGTCCCTATCAGATGGATGATCGTCTCTCCATACGTCAATAAGATCGTAACTATGTAGGAGGTGAGCAATCGCACTACTCTGCCTAGAGGCATGTTTCAGGAATGTTTTCCCAGGATCGGATTTATCAAGGATCCGATCTAGAGAAACATTGCTGTCCCCGCCAAAAATGACATGCCCAGTCACATGAGGCATTATGGTTTTCAGCATTGTGCGGAAAAAGGACAATTGTCCTGTATTAGGGGCATAGTATCAGAGGAAGGTAACCGAATTGCCGTTGACCCTCCCCGCCACCATAACGTACCTGCCCTCCTTATCCGTAATCACAGTCGTAGGTGTGAAGGGAACCTTCTTGGCAAAACATATAGCTACCCCCTTCTTTTTATCTTGTCCGATAGACAAGTAAACTGACGGGTATTTCGCATTTAGATAGTTCGGGGGCCGAGGATCTAAAGAAGCGGGTCTCCTGTAAGAGAAGAACGTCTATCCCCATTCTATGGTATTGTTGGAAGGCCTTCGTTCTCTTAGCGGGTGAGTTAAAACCCTGTACATTATGTGTTAAAATGGAATATTGCATGAGGGGTCTGTTAGCCATGATGGTTCAGTCTGTTGTACTCACGGTTTAGGAGCTTCAGGTGTCCACCTCCGGAGAACCCCGGATGATGCGAATATGGTCCATCTAGGCAGGAGGATGCACCCAGAAAGGGATGAGCTAGGAAAGGAAGAGAAAGGGTCAGGTCAAAAGAAAAGAGAAAATGCATAAAGAGCAGTAAGGCAATCATCAAATTGTATTCAAACAAACTAATCCATGTAGTTATCGTATCAAAGAGGAGAAAGTGCAACAAAATAATAAAAGAATAAAAAAATGAAAAAAGAAAAACGCCCCTCAAAGTCAGCGCGTCAGGGGGAGAATAAACTCCCATTAACCAGTGTGAAGTTACCTCCGCTCGAAATGGGGGATAAGTTCACCAGTAGCGGCATGCGTTTCCACCTCGGCCTGGCCCATTCGCAAAATGGGACAGACAGGTAGGATCAGTTCACCCAACCACACAATTGTAGTAAGAGGTATATAGCACTTATTCGGGGTCAAAGACCACCCAAGTGGAAACAGTCTCAGAAACATAGCACAAACAAAACTAAGGGGCTGATTTACCAAGCCTGTGCGCCAAGACTCATGGTGCACAAGCAGGAGTAAACCTGTTTTTGACATTTACCAAAGAAACACGCTGCTAGTGCAGCGTGTTTCCTCATTTACTAAAGTGCCTAATGCGCCCAGAAGAGGGCGCACAGCACGCCAGTACAGAGCTGGCGTGCGGCATTTAGTTATGTAAACATCGGGGATTCGGGCGGGAGTTTATGAGGGGAGGGAGGGGGGTGATGCAGGGGAAGTGTAGTGACATGTGTTTCAACTTGTGTGGGGGGCGATTTGAAAGGGAAAGTGACTTTTGGGACCCGATATCCCGGGCGCTTGCAAAGTACGCTAGAACCTCGGAAGGTTCACTTGCATACTGGGCATGCGCAGAGGGAAAAATCGGAGCTCACCGCGCGCCTCTTCAGAACGCCGGGAAATCCTTGGTAAATACCAGCGGGCGTAGCAGTGTTTGCACTGCCTGGAGCGGCGTACGGCAAGCTCCGAGCTGTTCTCGGGCTGCGCTGACACTGAAGGGGAACTCCGCGCCAAATTTCAAATGTGAAACCGGCGCGGCTTCCCCCCCAGGGGTACAATAGGCTCTCGGCTTGGTCCGGAACGTGAGGGGTTAACCCACGCCAAAATCGGCGTGGGTTCCCCCCCAGATCCGTACCAAGCCCTCATCCCAGGCATGCAGTCTGGCCGGACAGGAATGGGGGTGGGGACGAGCGAGCGGCCCCCCCCCCTCCTGAGCCGTACCAGACCACATTGCCCTCGACATGGGGGAGTGTGTGCTTTGGGGGAGGGGGGCGCTGGCCCCCCACCCCAAAGCACTCTTGTCCCCATGTCGATCGGGACAAGAGCCTCTTCCCGACAACCCTAGCCATTGGTTGTCGGGGTATGCGGGCGGGAGCCAATCAGAATCTGGGAGCCCCGTTTATAATGTGGCCCCCAGATTTCGGGCCCCACCCTATGTGAATGAGTATGGGGTACATCGTACCCCTACCCATTCACCTGGTGAAGGTGGTTTGAACTTTGAGGGTCTTCTGCCGCCGCCCCCTTCGATTTTTTCGGCCTGGACGGGGGTCGCACATCCCATCCAGGACTTGGACGTGGCGGGCTTCTCGTCGCTGTCTTCTGCCGCTGCCCCCTTCACCACGAAGCTCCGTGCTTGTTTGATGAGGGCAGCGGGCTTCCGTCGTCTTCTCCGGGGCGAGGGTCGTACATCCCACCCCGGATTTCCTCGCCGGCTTCTGCCTGGCTCCTACTGGGCCAGGCCTTCTTTTGCCGTCTTCCGCCGGAGGGCGCCACTCTCCGGGCTTCTCGACGTTGTCTTCCGCCGCGGGGCCAGGCCTTCTTCTTTGCCGCCCCCTTCGATTTTTTCGGCCTGGACGGGGGTCGCACATCCCATCCAGGACTTGGACGTGGCGGGCTTCTCGTCGCCGTCTTCTGCCGCTGCCCCCTTCACCACGAAGCTCCGTGCTTGTTTGATGAGGGCAGCGGGCTTCCGTCGTCTTCTCCGGGGCGAGGGTCGTACATCCCACCCCGGATTTCGTCGCCGTCTTCTGCCGCTGCCCCCTTCACCACGAAGCTCCGTGCTTGTTTGATGAGGGCAGCGGGCTTCCGTCGCAGTCTTCCGCCGCGGGGTGACACTCGCGGGCTTCTTCTTCCATTCGATGTTGACACGGCGAGGTCCGGCGCTGAAATGCCTTCTGAGCGGCGGGCAAGGACTTATATTGGCATTGGGCGTGGGCGTGGTTATGCCAACATGTGACCTTAACCCATGTGACAGTGATGTCACGTCACATCACTGTCACATGGGTTAAGGTCACATGTTGGCATAACCACGCCCACGCCCAATGCCAATATAAGTCCTTGCCCGCCGCTCAGAAGGCATTTCAGCGCCGGACCTCGCCGTGTGTCAACATCGAATGGAAGAAGAAGCCCGCGAGTGTCACCCGCGGCGGAAGACTGCGACGGAAGCCCGCTGCCCTCATCAAACAAGCACGGAGCTTCGTGGTGAAGGGGGCAGCGGCAGAAGACGGCGACGAAATCCGGGGTGGGATGTACGACCCTCGCCCCGGAGAAGACGACGGAAGCCCGCTGCCCTCATCAAACAAGCACGGAGCTTCGTGGTGAAGGGGGCAGCGGCAGAAAACGGCGACGAGAAGCCCGCCACGTCCAAGTCCTGGATGGGATGTGCGACCCCGTCCAGGCCGAAAAAATCGAAGGGGGCGGCAAAGAAGAAGGCCTGGCCCCCGCGGCGGAAGACAACGTCGAGAAGGCCCCGGAGAGTGGCGCCCTCCGGCCGGAAGACGGCCAAAAGAAGCCCTGGCCTCGGGAGGAG
>JAJQKJ010000155.1:0-47844 GCA_029574335.1 Rana kukunoris | reverse complement strand
GGGAAACGACGTAAACGACGGACTGGGCGGAGTAAAAACGTTCGGGAATCGGCGTATTAGGCTCATTTAGCATATGCGCGGAAAATGAAAAAACAACGTAAAGGCCACCTAGCGGCCGGCGTTGTCATTAAATCTACAATCCGACGGTGTAATTGTTTTACACCTGTCGGATCTTTAGTGTATCTATGCGTAAGTGATTCTAGGAATCACGCGCATAGATACCCATTGAAAAAAACTGAGATACGACGGTGTATCTGAGATACACCGTCGTATCGCAGCTGAGAATCTGGCCCTATATCTTTGAATCCTGCCTGAAACCAAAGACTGTTTAAAATGGAATTTGACTCTGCTGTTCGCTGTGTTCGGTTGCTTGAAATGCTGTGGTAAATATATGCTGATCTGTGCATGTGCAACTCAGTGTACATTACTGCTGATAGAAGCAGAAGCATTTATGACAGAAGAGACTACTAGGGTCTCTTTCGTCAGAAAATCCCTGCTTGTCAGATGTTTTTAAACATTTAAGTTTAATTCCACTTGCATTCACACAACAGCAGAACAACTTTCAGCCATTGTTTTTCGAGAGTTTTGCAAGCGTACATGTATATTAACCACTTTGACACAGAGACTTTTACCACCTTCATGACCAGACCATTTTTGCTATCCAGCACTGTGCTACTTTAACTTAGCTTTTTCTTTTCTTTTTTTTTTTTGTGCTGCTTTTACTAAATAATCTGTCTGGTGTTCTATCTGCTTCTCAGGGAGAAGAAAGAACCAGATCGCTGTTCCTGTGCACACAGAGTTCTGTGTGTTTGTCATTGGCTGAAATCAGATGCCAAACTCGTGCTCAGTCCAATCATAGTAAGTGTCGGCAGAGGGTTCAACTTTCAGGTGTTTTTATTTATTTATTGTTTAATTCAAACCAATAGAAAGCCAGAAAGCACTAGGGGGAGGCAATTAGGGGTGAAGAGCTGCATGTTGGGTGGAAAACAAGCGTCAAAACACCTGTAAAGCGCATATAAAATGCTCATATTGTGCGTTTTTTAGGTGTTCCCATTGAAGTCTATGGGGGCAGTAACACTCTAATCATCCTAGCACTTTTTCTTTCCTATTTCCATATTTATTCATACCTTACTAGAATAGAAAATACATTTTGGCTTTAGATATATTTTCATTTTGCCTATAATATATTTAATTGTCTCATATGCTCTATAAACCTAATGACATCTGCATTAAATGATGATATAATGGGTGGGCGTGTCCGGGATATGGAGGAATGAAGACGTGTGTCTCTTCAGCTCCGTCCTCTGCCGCACCTATATCGCCGCTGTAAGGGAGCATATCGCCCACGATCGCCGCTGGACATGTCCCTGAGGAGAAGGACGTCCTCTCAGCCACACCGTCCGACAGATCCCGGCAAGCACAGCTGGAATCTTTCTTCCAAGAGCAGAGCGGGAGAGGCCGCGAGGCTTCCAAGATGGCGCCGACCGGGAAGACGCCGAAGGCACCTAAGGCTGCGCAAGGCTCCATTGCACGGTCACAGCAGACGGCCAGCTCCCCCATCCCATCTACCCTGCTGGTGAGTGAATCGGCTCCCCCTGATCTGGCCGGCATGGATCCCCTCACTGACATAGACATCAGGCGCCATATCCTTTCCCTGCCAACCAAGGCAGATCTCGAACGCTTTGCTGATCGGGTTGAGAGGGCCCTTAAGGAGGACATTGCTCAGCTCCAGGCTGACACCACGCATCTGGGGGTAGGGTGGAAACCCTGGAGCAGAGGTTTGAGGAGGCTCTCCCTATTATTTCCTCACTTCAGGAGATCTGTGCTACTCAGGGACGCCAGATTGAGGCCCTACTTTGCCAACTAGACGACGCCGAAAATCGCAGTCGCAGGGCCAATATTAGAATCCGCGGACTCCCTAAAGCCACGGGCCCTAAGGACATTATCCCTACTCTGGAAGGCGTTTTCAAGGAGATATTGGGGCTCCCAGCCTCTGCTACCATTGAAATCAACCGTGCTCACCGGGCTTTGAGACCTCCCTCTCAGGATGAGGACATATAATTTGCAAGTTACACAAATATGCATTGAAAGACCGTATTATGCAGAAGATGAGAGGAAAACCCTATTTTGATTTTGATGGTGCTCACTTGGCTTTTTATCAGGATTTATCCAGACGCACCCTTCTGCAACGGAGGGCACTTCGCGCCCTCCTGGAGGCTATCCAGGGTGCGGGCTTGTCTTATAGATGGGGGTTCACTTTCTGCCTTCAGGTCACCAAGGATAGAAAGATAATCTCGCTCCGCAATAAGGATGACCTACCTCGCTTTTTGACCTCATTGGACCTTAAGCCTGTGGACTTTCCGGACTGGCGGGGCTCCCCGGACTTCGGATCTGCCAGGCTGCCTACACCACAGCCATGGCAATCTGCCAAATGGCAGACCCGCAGGCGCAACCGTGGCCGAGACGATCCTGACCGACGGGCTGGTCCCTCCTCATCGAGAGACGGATGACTTCCCCCCTTGCTGATGAGATGTGCTGCTGCTGTACTCTGTTTTCTTCGGCTGAGGAGCCTAGGTCTTCCTTTACCATCGGAGGTTTTCTCCTCTACCCATTTTTGACTTGTTCGGCTAATGACTTGGTAGCTTATTTCTGCAGATATGTTTACCCCCTTTTTTTTTCTCCCTCCTGCCGCATTTAGTCAGATGCGGAGGACAGAGACGGAGACTGCCTCACCTTCTTTCTATGGTTTTCCACGTTCCCCCCGTAGGCCGCCCTTTTTTGGGCATTGATCCCCATTGGATCTGGAGCTGTGTTCTAGTTCCCCTCCCCTTCTAGGGACGGGATCTCTGAGCTGGCTCATAGTTGTTTTTAGAGCCTTCGTGGCTTCGGCCGCCATGCTCCTGCAGTTTTTTTTTTCCTTTTTTGGCTCTGATGTTGTTTATTTCTCATGTAAGTTTGTCTCACGCTATTTTCTGTATTTTCTTCCTCCCTTTCTGTTTTTTTTTTCTTCCAGGACATCGCTGCTGTTTCGAACTCCGCACCGGGCGAACTGCCGTCCCGCTGTCTCGATTGATCTCCCTACTCTCTCATGGGGACACTACAGGTGAGCTCGTATAATGTCAGGGGTCTCTGCTCTCCCCACAAGCGTAACAAGTTGTGGTGGGAGCTGAAACGATTAAAAGCCCAGGTGGTCCTCCTCCAGGAGACGCATTTTACATCACGATCCCTTCCTAAGCTCCCGACCCACCTTTTCAACCAATGGTTTGTTAGTACTTCCCCGGTAGCCAAATCTAAAGGGACAGCCGCTGCTTTTCATAAATCCTGCCCCTTCCAGCTTATCGATCATAGCTCAGACCCCCAGGGCAGATACGTTTTTGTGAAAGGCAAGATAGCAGGTCAGGCCTACACGTTTGCGTCGGTTTATGCTCCGAATGCTGGCCAGCTTACTTTTATTGATGACGTCCTGAATCGCTTAGCTGACTTTAGAGAAGGCTTCTTGATCTTGGGAGGTGACTTTAATGTCATCCCAGATCCCTCCCTGGACACGTCCCATGCGAGGCCCCCTCACTCCTACGCTTTCCTCCGACACTTTAGCAAGACCGTCCAGTCCCACCTTTTAGTCGACAGTTGGAGAACGCTTCACCCCTCTGGACGCGACTATACGTACTACTCCAAAGTCCACGACGTCTATACGCGTATTGACTATATCTATGTAGATCATAATGTTTTAGAACTTCTTCAAAATGCCCTTATTGGTAACATCTCCATTTCGGACCACGCCCCGACTGCAATATCCCTTACCCTGCCTCAGGGCCTGCGGACGAACTGGACGTGGCGCCTTAATGACAACTTGCTAGACGACCTAACTGTGGTGGCGGAAGTGACTGACACGCTAACTCATTACTTTGACAAAAACCCTGTGGGCGAGCTGTCTGAGGGAGTGGTCTGGGAGGCCCATAAGGCCGTGGTTAGAGGGGCTTTGATTTCTCAGGGGGCTAGGCTCAAAAAGGAACGTAGGGTGGACTTTATCAGGGTACATGCCGCTCTTCAACAGGCGGAGCTTCGCCACAAAGCTACTGGGGGTCCGGAGGCGCTGAACGCATTGCTAGAAATGAGAGAGCTTTTTTTGCGATTGCTTGATCGCCAAACCCGTAGACGTTTTCGGTTTTTGTCTCATAAATATTATGAGCAAGGCAATAAATGCGGGCGGATGCTGGCTCGTGCCCTGCGGAAGAGACAGGCGCACTCTTTTGTGCACAAGTTACGTTCTCCTTCCGGGGCCCAAGTCGTGCATTCCTCCAAGGTCGCGGCGGGGTTCCATGATTACTATGAAGCACTTTATAATTTAGACTCGGGCCTCTCTCAAGGCTCCCGGGATGCTAGGTGTAGCGCGATTCGCGACTATCTAGAGGCAGCCAACCTACCGACGCTTACAGAAGACCAATCCTCCGACCTAGAGCTCCCATTCACGGTGGCCGAGCTTGGGGCCACAGTAAAGTCCCTTCCCAATGGGAAGAGCCCGGGCCCTGACGGGTTCACCAAAACTTATTACACAACCTTTTTTTCCCATCTAGCAACCCCCATGCGCAATTATTTTAACTCCTTGGCCGAGGGTGGAAATATTCTTCCCGAAGCTCTCCTGGCCCATATTACTGTGCTCCCGAAGGACGGCAAAGATCCTGCTGTCCCCCAGAGCTACCGCCCAATCTCCCTCCTTAACCTAGACGTAAAAATTTTAGCGAAGCTACTGGCCAATCGGCTTAAAAACATTATTCCCGGAATCGTTCATCTGGACCAGACGGGCTTCATCGCGGGGAGGGAGGCTAGGGACAATTCCCTTAGAGCAGTACACCTTATACACTGGGCCCGCAGCCGCCCTTCCCAACACCCCTATATTGTCTTATCAACTGATGCCGAGAAGGCTTTCGACCGGGTGGACTGGTCTTATTTGACCGCAGTCCTCCAGTCGTTGCGCCTAGGTCCCCGGGTGTTTGCCTCTATTATGGCCTTATACTCCTTGCCTTGTGCCCAAGTTAAGGTGAATGGTACCCTCTCGTCCCGATTCCCCATTCGTAATGGAACTCGGCAGGGGTGTCCCCTCTCACCCCTCCTGTTCGCGCTAACGTTGGAGCCGTTCCTCCAGACTGTGCGAGTTAACCCTGACATTAGAGGCCTTTTAGTCGGCAACACTGAGCACAAACTCTCGGCCTACGCCGATGATATTTTGTTTCATCTTTCAGACCCCCTACTCTCATTGCCTGTCCTGCTGCTAGACTTTTTCTCTAAGAACTTTTCGAGTCTGAAATTTTACCCGTTTGCTTACCACCCCCAATGCGTTCATCCCTCCGCAAGGCCTTTCCCTTTGCCTGGGCCACGTCGTCCATACGATATTTGGGAGTGAGACTTACGGACCACTTCGACACCTTATACTCTGCTAACTACCCCCCATTGCTGCACGCGGTCCGGGTTGATCTTTCGCAGTGGACACACACGGCCTTCACGTGGCTGGGTCGTGTGAGCATTGATAAAATGAAAGTTTTGCCCCGCATACTCTTCTACTTACAGATGCTACCACTCCCCCTGCCTAGCCATTTTTTTAACAAACTATCTAAAATGCTGACTGATTTCATTTGGAATGCCCGTAAGCCCAGAATAGCCATGCGCCTGCTGCGTCGGCCGAAGCGAGAGGGCGGACTGGAAGTTCCTGATGTCCGGCAATATTATAGAGCTATAGCACTTCAGAGGATACTCAACTGGCGATTTCATGCTCAATCGAAGCTATGGGTCTCTTTGGAAAACTACTTAGCTGGCAGGAATCTATCTTACGCACCCTGGCTGCCCCGGGTATACAGGGGGCTGTCTGAGACGACCTCCCCTCTGACGGCCCATGCGCTGACGGAATGGGACCGGGCCAACTCGTTGTTGAAGCTGGCACCCCCTGTGTCCCCTCTGGCTCCTCTAGGAGGGTTCCTATGGTTCCCCCCGGGTAAACGTATAGGCTTTTTCGGGCCCTGGGTTGACGATGGATACGCCAGTTGTGGTAAACTCATGAAGGACGGCAAGCTCCTGAACTACAAAGCCTTACCCATAGGCCCACGCAGCGCACGCCTGAACTTCTGGAAGTATAGGCAACTACATCACTTTTTTCAGGTTCATGGCCGCTCGATCCAGGACCCTGCCTTTCTCACCCCATTCGAACGCCTTTTTGCTGCGGACGAACCGACCCCCCCACCTCGTTTCGGAACTATATCGCCTCCTGGGTGCAGCCGCCCCCTCGCCCATTCCTCCGTATGTCCTATGCTGGGAAACGGACCTAGGGCTGACTTTCACTGACCAACAGTTATCCCATTTATACTACCTTACCCACTCGTCCTCGGTAGATTCTCGGACTCAAGAGACAAACTTTAAGGTGCTGGCTAGGTGGTACCGGGTGCCTGTAGATCTGGCCCGTGTCTACCCCTCGGCGTCCGGGGAGTGTTGGAGGGGATGTGGACACCGGGGTACATTGTTCCATATCTGGTGGGATTGCCCCCTAGTTAAACCCTTTTGGGAGGACCTGAGGGGCCAGATAGAGTTAGTGACTGGCATAGACGTTCCTCTCTCCCCCAAACATTTCCTTCTTTATGTCCCTCCGATACCGCTCACTCAATACAAAAACAGGGTGCTTCCTCATCTTCTGAATGTTGCACGACGCTTAATCCCGATCCACTGAAAGATGCCCGGGATTCCCACAGGGGCGGACTGGATTAAGGGAGTGAATGCGGTCCGTGAGGCTGCGGATTGGGTTGCTACTTGTGGGGGGACGGAGGAGCGTTTCCGTGCTGTTTGAGCGCCCTGGTCTGAATATGTTTCGGACCCGGTTCTTGTGCCCTCGAGCCTGGATACCGCCCTACTAGAACTAGCAGACCCTGCGTTTAAGGCCCTCAGGCTGGCCAGACTACGGGAGGCGGCGACCTGACCTACTGGTGTTGGCTATGTTTCTGAAGACTCCAGAGCTACATTGCGGAGCGCTCGGTGCGGACTTTGAGGATGCTCACTCTCATTATGCAGGTAACCTGGTTCCCCCTTTTTTTTTTTTATCTTTTTTTCTCTCTTCTGCTTGTCTTTCCTTCCTTTCGCACTTTTTTTTCCTGCTCTCTGCTGAGAGCTTCGTACCTTCCTATTCAGCACCCCCCTCCTCTATGTTTCTTGTTTCCCTGTAGGCGCTTGTTGTGACTATATGCTAACCTGATGGGAGCGACGGCCCCGTACAGCCTCACAACTCACGGGACGGCCCCATGTCTCTTGGGGAGCTGGCGTTCCCGCCTGGGTGTAGTATTGCATATTTGGTGGGCCTGGGTGCGTGTCGTGGTGTGGGGTGGATAGATGGAGGCAATTTGCCCCCCCCCCTTTCCCCGACGCGGACCGATGGGCTTGCCCCTCATCGATGCTTCTCTTGCTGTTGGTGCTGGCCCCTTCCCTCATACTTAACTTTTCCTTCACCTACCCTCCCTCCCCCACCCCCCCTCCTTTTTTAGTTTTTATCTATAAGCACTTCGTAAACGCATAATTATGTTTCCTTTGTATGCACATGTTCTTAGACTATGCTTGTACATGTTTGATATGATAGCCAATCGCTGTCTATTATTTTATTTTTTCTTGACCCTGCATGGTCTATAGTTCAGCGTTTTATGTTTTACTCGACATGTCATGTTCTTGGTTGTCCTTATAATAAAAACTGATTATACAACAAAAAAAATTATGATATAATGTCTGGCAATGGTGTAGGAGGTATGTGTGTTTTTTTTTTAACAATATTGAGTAAAATATTGCATTCTCTCTACACAGTTGTTTTCCATGTGGTGTATTTTCAGAGCATTGTAGTTGGAAATATATGCTTTATAGACACTATATAACCACTAGATGGCAGCACAGCTCATTTAATATAAACAATATTGGTTTTAAAAGAGAAGTTTTTTTTTCATTTTTTTTCTAGTAATACCTACTTTAGTGGATACAGCATCAGACTGATGCTACATCTATCCCCCGATGCCTCTGCACTGATAACTGAGCCACCAAACATCACCAATGGCTCGGTTCTCACTCCTTCCCAAGCAGGGGGATGCCGACTGTAATTGCTTTCTGTGGCCTCACATATTTCCCTCTCTATAAATGTTATTTTGATCTGAAAGTGAGGAAAAATACCAAATTTGGTGTATTGGATCTATAGACGATACAAGGCTTTGCATTTATTTATTTTTATGACAGCCTCAGTCTGCAATTTTGTGTAAAGCTGGACACTGAGCTATGCTGTTCAGAATGTTAACATTTCTTTCAGTTTTTTTTTCGATGTTCCAGTTTTATTAAATTTGTGACTGGCTATATCTCTTGGACTTCATTTGGACACTAGCCATAGGAAAATGGGTGTTAACTTACGCTAACGTTTGAAATTGAAAATAAGAGCTTCCTTTTTGAATGTAACATGTTCATATTATTAGTTATACTATTCTTTGCAGTCCACATTGCCATTTTTGGGCACAAGGTTTGCAGTACAAATTGCCCATTTATATAAGAGTATTGAAATGTTATCAGTGTAACATTTCAATACGGGACAGCATTGAGCTGTGGTAAGGGAAGATGGGACTGTTCTGTGTTGCTACAATAAAACAGTCTATTTAGGCAAAAAAAAAAATATATGTTTTAAAAAATATTTCACTTTTCTCCAGTTTATTGTACATTTAGGGCCAGATTTAGAGAAAAATGTGTAAATATCTGCAGGCGTAGCGTATGCTCTTTACGCTACGCCTCCGCAAATGTTATGGGCAAGTGCCTTATTCAGAAAGCACTTGCTCCATAAGTTGCGGCGGCGTAGCGTAAAGTGTCCGGCGTAAGGGCGACTAATTCAAATTATTAATGTGGGGGCGTGATTCATGTAAATAAATCATGACACCACGAAATTTACGTATTTTCTGAACGGCGCATGCGCCGTCCGTGGACGTATCCCAGTGCCCATGCGTGAAATCACGTCCCTAGTAGTCAATGTAAACGACGTGAACGTAACTTACGTACAGCCCCATTCCCGAACGATTGACGTAAACGACGTACAATTCAAAGCTGTCCCGACGTCCATACTTAACATTGGCTACGCCTCCTATAGCAGGAGTAACTTTACGCCGGAATAACGCTTACACAAATGATGTAAAATACAACGCCCGGCCGCAAGTACGTTCAGGAATCGGCGTAACTCCCTAATTTACATATTCAACGCATAAATCGACGGAAGCGCCACCTAGCGGCCAGCGTAAATATGCAACTAATATACGAAGGTGTAAGTGACTCACGCCGCTCGTATATTAGCTAAATTCCGGCGTATCTTGTTTTCTGAATACAGAAAAAAGATACGCTGGCTCAGAATAGACTTTACGCGCCGTATCTGTAGATACGCCGACGTAAAGGCTATCTGAATCTGGCCCTTAATATTCTAAAGCTAACAGACAGCGGAAAAAAAGAAAATGGTGGCAATAAGTATTGAAACCTTATAGATATTTGATGTTTTCACATATAGGGATATAACAATATTGACATTTATATAAAAAAGATTTGGATTATTGGTGCCACTGCCTTTAATAATTAGTGTTGCTCACGAATATTCGCATTGCGAATATTCGCTACGAATATTGCATATTCGAGTATTCGCGAATATCGCGAATATCGCGGCGAATATTCGCTATTTCGAATATTCGAATGTTTTAAATTTTTTTTTAGAACAGATCACATCCTAGAGATCCCCATCGACGTCTAAAAGCATTGCTGGTATGATTAGAGACCTTGGGCCGAGTAGCTGCAGCGCTCATTTTATATTGCCGAAAAATCGCAATGCGATTATTCGGCAAATAGCGATATCGCGCGATTATTTTATATTGTAATATATCACGAATATTCTGAGCCAATCAGAGTACTCCATTCCGCATTTCTCGAAATTTCGAAATTATTTTGTATTGTAATATATCACGAATATTCTGAGCCAATCAGAGTGCTCCTTCCGCATTTCTCGAATATTCGCAATTATTGTGTATTGTAATATATCACGAATATTCTGAGCCAATCAGAGTGCTCCTTCCGCATTTCTCGAATATTCGCAATTATTGTGTATTGTAATATATCACGAATATTCTGAGCCAATCAGAGTGCTCCTTCCGCATTTCTCGAATATTCGCAATTATTGTGTATTGTAATATATCACGAATATTCTGAGCCAATCAGAGTGCTCCTTCTGCATTTGCCGAATATTCGCAATTATTGTGTATTGTAATATATCACGAATATTCTGAGCCAATCAGAGTGCTCCTTCCGCATTTGCCGAATATTCGCAATTATTGTGTATTGTAATATATCACGAATATTCTGAGCCAATCAGAGTGCTCCATTCCGCATTTCTCGAATATTCGCAATTATTTTATATTGTAATATATCACGAATATTCTGTGCCAATCAGAGTGCTCCATTCCGCATTTCTCGAATATTCGCAATCGCAATTCGCAATTCGCAATTCGCATTCGCATTCGCGATAGCGAAAATTCGCAATCATTTCATTTCGAAAATATATCACGAATATTCGTATTTAGCGAATATCTGTAGAATATTCGACTATATATTCGAGATATATCGCGAATTCGAATATGGCATATTCTGCTCAACACTATTAATAATGGAAATTACATATTGAGTACTCCAAGGCTTCCCCAATGATGGAGATTATTTGCTCAGTGAGACTAATTTTGTTTCTCCAATTTATGGTAAATTATATATGCTATTTTTTTTTTGTAAACCGGTGTAACATTGACGGAAGGATTAAAAAAAGGCAAAAATATAACAAAATAAGGAAACAACTGTGTCACACTAAGAAAAGGGCATTAACTTGCTTTCTTCTATTTAAATGTTAACTCTTTTCAGTTTAGGGTGGGATAGATGTCCTATGACAACAATAGTGGGAACATTTAAATATTCTGATTAGATATAGATTTTGTTGGCTTATTTTCAAATTTTGAGAAGTAAGGCAAACATTAGTGGAAAAGCTTATAAATAAGTGTGACAACATGTTTTCACAAATAAAGTTGCAAAATATTAATTCTGAATTTATTTTATATAGGTCACAGCAGTGGAATTTTTTAGGGTTAAAATACTGCAAAGAAAATACAAATAATCTAGTGTTATCAATTATTGGGGTTTACTAAAGAAGCAAAATGTTCACTACGTTTTCTTCAATTGTCATATCATGTGGAAGAGAAATTCTATATTTTTTTAAAGGTTCTACTGTGAACAAAGCTACAATGGACTAATGCTAGCCATACACTAGTTCAGTAATATTCATATGCATATTCATATGAAAATTCTCACAAATACAAGTGATGACACGATTGATGTACACTTAAAAAAGTACTTTAAAAAACGTTTGCTTTTAACACTCGATTTTGGATCTAATGGACTTTCCTGAACAACATCCACATTCGTAGTTAGAAATTCTGCTCCTTTCGAATTTTCTTATCACTGAGTTGAAAAATGAACAGCGGTTTGACCCCACTAACAAATAGAAAATGAATCAAATGTTTTTAAGACCAAATCTTTCAAACTCTAGTGTATGGCCTGAGTATGAGAATATATATGAATATGAGATCAAAGACAAGCTCCAAATTGATATAGCAGGATGCTTATGTGATGTGGTGAGGTCAGGTGACATTCTACATCTGGTATAACAAGTACACATCTCACACATTCATATGATGAGTAGCTTACATTTAGTAAAGACACAACAATGTATTCACTATGGAGTTTCCTGTTACTGGGGACTTTCTGGACCTCTTGTAAGATTATAAGGTGTTTTTTTTTCTTCAAAAAATCTAAACAAAATACAGACTGTATATTTCTGAGATTTCATATGAAAAACAGTTCTTTCAGTTTAAAATATTTATCCTTGGAAAAGTTCCTATTTTCTATATTGCATGTATGAATTGACATATACATTTACAGTGTTATTTTATTATAGATGTAAATCGTATGTTATTGTTTTGCAGTGGTGAATTGCCAGGATTCTGTAAGCCAGAATGACACCATCATCGTCACAGAAGGAGAAAATGTGACTTTATATTGCACCTTTAAAGTGAGTGCTTTTAATGGGTTAAGATGGTACAAGGTGAACCCAGGATCCAGTCCAGTTCATATCATCTATGCCCCCAGCAAAAAAAGAGCAACAGAAGGAGAACTCACGCTTAACTTTCAGGGTGACAGCTGTTTTCTGCACATCCCGCACCCCGGTGTATCTGACTCTGCATTGTATCTCTGTGGTGTGCATGATGCACGGTGTGACACAATGATAGGAAGACCTATACAAGAACTCCATCTACACACAAAAAACATCAGTGCATCACTTCCCTTCATAGACTATGTATTTCCTACAGCTTTATGTGTTTGGGAGCATGTTACAAATTCCACCCAAACCTGCCTCCTTCACCCACCTCTCGCCGCACTAGCTGTCACATTTTGAAAAAGGCACGACTTACACA
Source organism: Rana kukunoris (assembly GCA_029574335.1). NCBI lineage: Eukaryota > Metazoa > Chordata > Amphibia > Anura > Ranidae > Rana > Rana kukunoris. The sequence goes on along the minus strand of JAJQKJ010000155.1, from coordinate 35,305 downwards.
GCCACGTCATCCATTGACAGGAATCTCTCAATGAAAACACTACAAGCCCTATCTTCCACTAAGGCAGACTGTGCATTTATTATTCTTTTTCAAAATAGGTAAATGGTTACAATTCGGTGAGCTGCAAAAATATCACATATTAGGCATTATTTCATATACAGTATGGGCCAGATTCAGGTAGGAGCGGCGGATCTCCATTCCGGCGTAGCGTATGCTGTTTACACTACGCCGCCGCAACTTTTACGGGCAAGTGCTGTATTCACAAAGCACTTGCCTGTAAAGTTGCGGCGGTGTAGCGTAAATGGCCCGTCGTAAGTCAAATTGGGCGGGTTAGGGGGCGTGTATTATTTAAATCCCGCGCCGAACGCACTGCGCATGCGCCGGCGTGAACTTATCCCAGTGCGCATGCTCCAAATCACGACGCAAATACACAAATGAAAACGACGCGAATGTCACTTACGCAAAGCCATATTCGCGAAAGTTTTACGTAAACGACGGGAAAAAATACACCGGCACGCCGTCCATACTTAACATTGGCTGCTCCTCATACAGCAGGGGTAACATTACGCTAGACCTATGCTTACGCAAACGACGTAAAAAAAATGCACCGGCCGGGCGTACATTTGGGAATCGGCGTATTAGGCTCATTTGCATATTTTAGACGGGAACGTCACCTAGCGTCCAGCATAAATATGCAAGTTAGATACGACGGCATAAGAGACTTACTTGGATCTAATAGAAATCTATGCGTAACTGATTCTATGAATTCCTTGCAGTTCATCAGATAACAGTTTCACGAGACAGGAAGTGAGGGGAAATCTGCAACAGGGACAGAAATAGAAAGAAGACAGAGGTTATAACCTTCTCCATTACGTAAAAAAAAAATTTGTCTGTGTTGCGTTTGGAGATTTACCACTATCTCCTATCTGGTGTGGGACAGCAAGTGGAGGCAATGAAGAACTACATAGCAGTAAAAACCTGACATTGACCTCCAGTCATAGAGAAGTAATTGTTTTTAAATTAATTAAACTTTTTTTGCATTGATACCTGTCCCCTGGGGCAGGATCCAGGTCCCCAAACACTTTTTATTACAATAACTTGCATATTAGCCTTAACATTAGTACTTTTGATTTCAAACATGCGAGTCCCATAGACTTTAACAGGGTTCTAAAGTTCACACAAACTTTTGGTCTGTTCGCAGGTTCTGGTGCGAACCGAACCCAGGGGTGTTTCGCTCATCCCTAGTGTCTGACCTTTTTCATTCATTTGCTTGAGTACATTCCACCTCTTTAAAGCAATACCTTGACTTTTGGAAAACATATTTTCTTGAAGTATTTAAGGACACAGGATGGAGTATTCAGGGTAACCTGCTCCCTTCAGGTGATAAACCATTGACAAAACAAAGGTGTAAGTACTGCCTCCTATATAAACCCTCCACTCCTAGCATGTCTCACTTTTGTAGCATGCAACAGTAGGGGTGTATCAAAACAAGAAAAGGATTTTAAGGCAAATTAAAAATCCTATTTTTTCAATTGTATATTAGGGGCCCTGGATCAATTATTTAGGAACATTTTGGAAGTCCAAAAGCAGGCCATCTGAAGGGTGGGGAATACAGCAAGAGTTAGCTAATTTTGCTCACTTATGTTAACCACTTCTCTACCGTGGGTGTTTTTCAGATTTGGTGTTTACAAGACTAAAACATTTTTTTTTGCTAGAAAATTACTTAAAACCCCCAAACATTATATATATATTTTTTCTAACACCCTAGAGAATAAAATGGCGATCATTGCAATACTTTTTGTCACACCATATTTGCGCAGCGGTCCTACAAGCGCACTTTTTTTGGAAAAAAAATCACTTTTTTGAATTAAAAAATAAGACAGCAATAAATGTGGCCCAATTTTTTTATTTATTGTGGAAGATAATGTTACGCCGAGTAAAATGATACCCAACATGTCACGCTTACAAATTGCGCCCGCTCGTGGCATGGCGTCAAACTTTTACCCTTAAAAATCTCGATAGGCGACGTTTAAAAAAGGTCTAGGGCTAGAATTATTGCTCTTGCTCTAACGATCGCGGCGATATCTCACTTGTGTGGTTTGGACATCGTTTTCATATGCAGGCGCTACTCACGTATGCGTTCGCTTTTATTTTTAGTTTATAATTTTTTACACTGAAATAAAAAATAAATAAAAAATTATCACTTTTATTCCTATTACAAGGAATGTAAACATCCCTTGTGATAGAAAAAAGCATGACAGGACATGTTTATACCCATATGCATTAACCACACACACTCATTGAGTGTGATTTTAAAGAGGATTTTCCTTCCCCCCCCCTTTTTTTCTGGGTCTTAAATCTATATGCGTTTTAAAATTACGTTCATTTTTACATGTAGATCCATTAAAACATGCCGATTGCACCCAAGCAGTCTCTGGTACATCCAGAATAACAGTTGCAGTCCAGCCGGACCTTTGAAAAGCGATACACTTGGACGACATGATCGATTGCTCTTCTATGGTTCACTTATATTGCTCATGCCGTCCACTCGCGCACATTTGGGTCCTGGCCGTCATATATAAAGGTGCCCCGTAGTAAATCTATCACCTTTTTTATTTAAAAAAAAAAAGATACTTCTACACTTAGGACATCAATATATCTCTGCATCCTTTTACCATACCCCAACAAGGCCTTTTTTTATTTTTATTTTTATATTTATCATTATTTTTATTTATTTTTTTGTGTTGTTTACTCATTCACTTGACCTTCATCCATTTCACGATCACATGAATATATGAATGAGACACATTTGTATTCATGAACACCTGTTCACTGACACGTGTTTTCACGTATACATTACATTACGTATACACTCGTTTCACAAGTTGACATTAATTCACAAACATGTTCACAATGTGGTCCATATGGGCACATATCCCGGCACAAAAATGTTTTTATTTTTTTTTCTTGTTTTTGTGTTTAATTTTTTTTTCTCTTGTTTTTGTGTTTAATTTTTTTTTTCTCTTGTTTTTGTGTTTATTTTTTTTTTTCCTCTTGTTTTTGTTAAAAAAAAAAAATCTTGTTTTTGTGTTTATATAATTTTTTTTTCCTCTTGTTTTTGTGTTTAATTTTTTTTTTCTTCTTGTTTTTGTGTTTATTTTTTTTCTCTTGTTTTTGTGTTTAATTTTTTTTTCTTTTGTTTTTGTGTTTAATTTTTTTTCTTGTTTTTGTGTTTATTTTATTTATTTATTTTTCTCTTGTTTTTGTGTTTAATTTTTTTTTTCCTTTTGTTTTTGTGTTTAATTTTTTTTTTTCCTCTTGTTTTTGTGTTTAATTTTTTTTTTTTTTTTGGTTTGCGGGCCATATGACTGCTTCGGCATCCTAAACACTATTTCGGCTATATATATATATAATATATAGACACTTAAAACCAGTCTATTTTATTTTTCACTATTTTTTACATCAACTCTCACATTCACTTATATATATATATATATCCCTTCCCATTTTCATGCAATCCTCACATCCACACATACACAGGTTCTTTAAGGGTTACCTTTTTTATGTTAGTGTTGACTTTCAGCCTGCACACATTTGACACTCTGATTACACCCATTCAGGATGTCTATCACAACTAATTAACTTTAAATTGCTATAGGCTGAAGGGAGTCACATGTTTTATTTGGTATTTTGGGGTTTAGTATAAATGTTTTTGTGTTAGCACCATACCATAGCCATGACTAAGCACTGATCGAGTGCGAAACGCGTCGGCTGTCCTGTTTTCTGTGATTGCTGTGACTGTACATGTTTTTGGATTTACAATAAAGACAATTTTTTTCGTTTGAAAATCCTTGGAGTGCGGCCGTCCTTCCCTCTTTTCTTCATCATCATTGCTATTTGCATCGCCAGCACCTTGGTAATCGAATTATCCTTGATCACCTACAGGTCTCACCTGGAGCGGTGATTTCTTTTCTTTTGTCTTTTATGTGATCAGCTATGACACCAGCCATTGAATGGTTTGACAGTTTGGTTGAGAGCACAACCAATGTGACAGTTGGCAATCCCGGCATGCCGGAAATTTAACTGCTTTTTGAAACTGTTAAATCGATGGGTTTACATCCGCTTTAAGTTCTTCTAAATCTATTAGTCTATCAAACACTACCCTCTCTATAGAGAGTGCTTCTGTCCAAAGGTGGCTTTGTTGCTCCTCCATAGATAGGGAAGCCATCTCAGGACAAGAAGTGTGTAACTGACTGGATTACTAGGTGAAAATAAATGAAAAATGCCACAAAAAGACAACTAAAGTAGCCACCACATGTGAGGAATGTTAAGGCGCAATATACAGAATGTTTGGTTTTGGTTTTAATATAAATCTAGGAAATGCTTTTTTGGGGTAGCCTAACACTCCACCTGCTGGTTGAAAATTATAATAAAATATTAATATGTAATTCTTTAAATTTACTTGACAAAGTATGTATTTTGCAGTCCTGAACATAATATATTTTCTAAAAATATTCAAAAGCACTACACATTTCCATTTTTTGGTGCATTTTAATGGATATGTAGTTTGAAAACTGCACAATTACACTCATCAAACCCTTGTAGAGTTTACAAAATAAAAAAAAATAACGTGTTAGCTTGCAGGTATGCAAATTATTTTTTTTTCAAATTAAATAATAGTTCAAGAAGTGTGCTAGGAATTCTCTAATATAAATGGATTTTTAGAACAAATGAGTCCACAGAATGTAATACAAATATAGCACTAGATGGCAGCACAGCCCATTTGAATTGTATTTTACAGATATAGCTATTCCTATTTCCTATAATTCATTTGAATGTGTTTTTTCTTTAGTCCCTTTTTAAGGAAAAAAAAAAAATACAGATGGTTTACTGCTTTTTGGAGCTCTGTAAGACAAAGTTGAGGGTTTTCTGAGGACTTTATCAACCCTTTAATGTCCAGGGATAACAAATGCCTTATTTGTACGTTTTAGTATATAGAAAAATTGTTACTTCCTTTTGCATATCAAATGATTTTCACAACTTTTTTATGTGTTATGGCCTTCATTTACCAAAAGAAAAAAAAAATACAAGTCGCCTTGGGACTTTGAATGAGGTGAGAGAGATTGGCACATGTAAGCTATGAATAAGCACTGTATTTTGGTGTGAAACGCGTCAGCTCTTTTCTGTTTTTTGCTGTGACATGTTGATGTTGTGATCTGTTTTATTATAAAGGAACATTTTTTGGAGTGCGGCCGTCCTGGTTTTTCTCCATACAATTTTGCAGAGATTGGAACATGTACACACCAATGTGCAATAAAATCAATTTATTAGTTACAAATGCTGTAGAACAAAACGGAAATTTATTTAAGAAAAACTTCCTGAATATATATGTTTATAATAAGCAGAGAACTGGACAAAAATGTAACAATAAATTAATTAGTTTTTTTAATGCATAACATATTTTATTTAATACTACTCAAATATTTTTCACTAAATTATTTTCTATTTATCACCAGTACAAGGAGGCCACTGTAGGTTCAGAAGTGAGTATTTTGAGCTACAGTACCACCTTCCCATTTATTAAAATGCATTATCATAAAATGAGTGAAGAAAACAGACAAAGTATGGCAAAATAAGAAAGCAATTTTGTCACATTGAGAGTTTATAAAAGATTAACGTTCCTGGAAGACTGAGGTGGGAAAAATTATATTGATATATATTTGCTTGGTAATATTCTAGATGAAATAGACAAAATGGAAAAAAAGTGTGGAAACAATAATTTCCTGCACAAAAAAGTAGGAAATATTAATTATAATAATCAAGCAAAAGGGGCTTCTGCGCTAATAAGTGAAAAATCGTATTAAGAATAACAGTATATCACTGCAGCAAACACAAAATGTACATACACAGCACCTAAAAGTGATAGATTAAATATAAGGTGATTGCGCAAAGTATATAAACAAATAATCACATAGATAATAAAAAGTGAAAAGTGTAAGATATAAATATATCACAGTCCCAACTAAAGTGCAGAGTGCCTAACTGGAGTGCATCAGGGACAAAGTCCGAAAGTGCATAAATCAATAGGTGCAACAATAGTCCGTTGTGGTGAAACTGCTAGGAGATGCCCACTGATCTCAGATCCACTTCCTGTTGTGATGGCGGACTACGGGAAAATGGCGGATACCGAGCTTCCGGTCTGTACAGATAAATGGAACCAAGATACGCCCAATCAAACGCCCCAGATGAAGACACGTGATTGTCGTAACGCGTAGGGTAAGGGAAGGACGTACACCGAGTGATGTGCTACCAGCGCTGCAGTCGCCGCTGTCCTACATGCTGTTCATATTCTTATTTATGTAAGTGCAATTATTTTATTAAACTATTGTTTACCGAAGATATCACACGATTGGAGGCCTTTTGTTTCCCTCTCCCCATTGTTGCTGAGATTCCAGGTACATCTCTCTCCCCCCACTGATCCATGGTAGGGAGCAGGACCCCCCAGGGAGGCATCCATAGGAGGATTATCTATCAAGGCCTTTTCTCACCGGTTTGAGGTGAGAGTTCTGGGAGACCAGACCCTGTGTGTGGTGTTTTTCACATCTCTCAGATCAGTGGGCATCTCCTAGCAGTTTCACCACTACGGACTATTGTTGCACCTATTGATTTATGCACTTTCGGACTTTGTCCCTGATGCACTCCAGCTAGCCACACTGCACTTTAGTTGGGACTATGATATATTTATATCTCACACTTTTCACTTTTTATTATCCATGTGATTATTTGTTTATATACTTTGCGCAATCACTTTATATTTAATCTATTAATTATAATATATTATACATTTATAAAATAGGTCCTGAAGAGTTTAAGCTCTTAGGCCGTGTACACACGATCAAATCTATCTGCTGGAAACGGTCTGACAGACCGTCTCAGCAGATCGTTTGTACGGGCGAGCAGACGGGTTTTTCCAGCAGACAGATTTTAAAGCCTGCTTTAAAATCTGTCTGCTGAGAACCCGTCAGACCGATATGTCTGCTGGTTAGTACGCTAACCAGCAGACATATCTGCCCGCACATGCGTCGAATGGATTCGACGCATGCGCGGAAGTGTTTTACTTCCTGGTGCGGTGACGTGGCGGCGTCAACGTCACCGCCACGTCTGCACGCTGTCTGCCGGCGGGGATTTTGGTTTGATCGTGTGTACAGCGATCAAACCAAAACAGCCAGCAGACAAATCTGATCAAATCGGTCTGTTCGACCAATTTGAGCAGATTTATTTGGTCGTGTGTACGCGGCCTTAGAGTCGGCACCTGCCGGGCCCTTTAAGTGGTTGAGAATCCTGGGTTGGCGCGGCTTATGGTCATATGATTGCCGTGATTGGCTGTCACGCCGGTCACATGATCAGAATGCTCCCGAGTGCAAATAGCGAATAGGAGCTTTCTGTTAGCCGCCAGGAATTGTGTAACTCGACACAGCTCTATTTGCGTCAAGGCTCAGCTGCCGAGAGGCCGCATATATAGCAGTGAAAAGAGGTTCAACACTGGTACCATTATCTTTTTGAAAGTAGGAAATACAATATTTCATAAACAAAATGCATGTACTGTAGCGCATTCAATTCTTTACCATTCAGTGGGGTTAAATTACTATCGGAGTAGAATATTTACTTAGCCAAGTATGTCCCCACTTCAACTATCCAATCACGTGCAAAAAATTAGGATTACATTTTGGACAGAGCTGACAACTAGTTCACAACTGCTTGACAGTGGTCATCTATATAAAATTGAAAAAGTATCCCTAACAGGGTCAGGGGGCCTTCAGCATCATCTGCCACCCAAATATAATATAATTTTAAGACTTTTACTGTGGTGGCCATCGTTAGCTTTGCAACTCAAACAACACATCCCAGTTGATGCCTATTCAGGGGAACCATGTTGGACAAGGAGCTAGCAGTGTGGCGTTTTAGAGCACACACTGTACTGCAGGCAGTCATGCTCACACTATTGTGCTGTTTTTGTTAAACTTTTATTTGTTTAACTAGATGCCGACCGCCCGCCGTCATATTACTGCGGGACGGTGGCTCTGCTACGCGGGAGCACGTAGCTATACGTCCTATTTTTTTTGGCCGCTAGAGGGCGCGCGCGCGCCGCCTGCGGACCACGCGCGCGCCCGCGCGTGCCCCCCGAATCCCGCGCGCGTGCCCGGGAACAGCGAACGCTGCCGGGCACGCGCGCTCATTCGTTACAGAGCAGGGAACGGGAGGTATGTGTGTAAACACATACCTTTCGTTCCTGTCAGCGGGGGAAACGCTGATCTTCTGTTCATACAATGTATGAACAGGAGATCAGTGATTTCCCCTAGTGAGTCAACCCCCCCCATACAGTTAGAACACACCAGGAACATACTTAACCCCTTCCCTGCCCCCTAGTGTTAACCCCTTCACTGCCAATGGCATTTTTATAGTAATCCAATGCATTTTTATAGCATTGATCGCTATAAAAATGCCAATGGTCCCAAAAATGTGTCAAAATTGTCCGATGTGTCCGCCATAATATCGCAGTACAGAAAAAAAATGCTGATCGCCGCCATTACTAGTAAAAAAAAAATATTAATAAAAATGCCATAAAACTACCCCCTTTTTTGTAAACGCTATAAATTTTGCGCAAACCAATCAATAAACGCTAATTGCGTTTTTTTTTTTTACGAAAAATATGTAGAAGAATACGTATCGGCCTAAACTGGGGAAAAAAATGTTTTTTTAGATATTTTTTGGGGATATTTATTATAGCAAAATTTCAAAAATATTGCATTTTTTTCAAAATAGTCGCTTTATTTTTGTTTATAGCGCAAAAAAAAAAACCACAGAGATGATCAAATACCACCAAAAGAAAGCTCTATTTGTGGGAAAAAAAGGACGCCAATTTTGTTTGGGAGCCATATCGCACAATCGCGCAATTGTCAGTTATAGCGACGCAGTGCCGAATCACAAAAAGTGCTCTGGTCAGGAAGGGGGTAAATCCTTCCGGGGGTGAAGTGGTTAAAAAGTTAATGCTCTACGAGCTTTAGGCTACTTTTACACGAGGCAGACTTCGTCATTACGGAGTCCGCCAGCTCCCGCCGGCTCAGCGAGAGATCTTTCCACTGAGCAGGCAGATGACATGTCCCTCTCTGCTCACTGAGTGGGGAGGGGCTTGTGCAGAGCCACTGTCTCCTATGGAGAGATCTGATGAAAATTGACAGTATGTTCGTTTTCATCAGCTCTCACCCAATCCGATCCACCATGGACGGATGGGGACATACCGCCATACGTCTGATTTTGGCAGATCAGATGTCAGCGGACATGTCTCCGCTGACATCCGACGCTCCATAGGATTGCATGGAGCAGCCTTTCAGGTCCACCAACAAAACTGATTCTACCTTCAAGCCGGTGTCTCATGTGAATCCCAGCGACTGATCATAACTGTCTGAATTGCCCTGGTCGGGACACACGCGCAAAGATCCTATTGGAATTTCTTCAGCAGCAGGTAGAGTCGGTGTTCAGCCTGAGTTCCCATTGTGTGGACACATACATATACTGCATATACTCGAGTATAACCCGACCCGAATATAAGTCGAGGCACCTAATTTTACCACAAAAAATGTGAAAGCTTATTGACTCGAGTATAAGCCTAGGCTGGGAAATGCAGCAGCTACTGTAAGTGGAAAAGAGGGTCAACAATGCCCATCTGTAGCCTCACTGTGCCCATTTTCAGCCTTAATATGCCCATTTTCAGCCTCACTGTGCGCATTTTCAGCCTTAATATGCCCATTTTCAGCCTCACTGTGCCCATCTGCAGCCTCACTGTGCCCACCTATCTCATCAGTGCCAATCTGTGGCCTTGTGTACCTTGTTGCATGCTGCACTCATCTACCTTGTTGCAGGTGTTTTGTCAAAAGTTCCAACTTCTCCTTCTGTGTTAACTGTAGTCAGCGGTCATTGTCATTACTGCGCATGTGCCAGTGCGTCCTTTGTTTAAAGCAGGATAATCCCTGATCACACACCAAGAAAGACGTTTTTGTGGAGATGCTTGCGCATGTGCAGTATACCCAGTATACAGTTAACACAGCAGGAGACTCGAGTATAAGCCGAGGGGGGGCCTTTTTCAGCATAAAAAATGTGCTGAAAAAGTCGGCTTATACTCGAGTATATACAGTAGATCCTTTTAGGTTCATTATATCTAGTAAGCTGCCATCTTTTTATTCCTTAGCATGGCGATGAAGTATTTTTGGATATGTTTGCACTAAACCTTTACTCTTGTATTGTTTTGGATGGACATTTTCATTGGATCTAGCAGTTGATTCACAGATGGACTCATTTTTATACACACAGGCCCGGATTCACATACATCGGCGCAAATTAATGCCGCCGTAGCGTAGCATGGAATTCTGTGCCGGCGTAGCGTATATTTCGTAAGTGTAAGCCGGCGTAAGTGGAAGTAGGTGGAAGTGGGCTGGAAGTGGGCGTGATCCATGTTAATGAAGCGTGACCCCATGCAAATGAAGGGCCGGGCACCAGACAAGTACTTAAAATGAACTGCGCATGTGTCGGGACATAGACGTATGGCCGTGCGCATGCGCACAATTACGCCGGAAAAACTGCCCAAGATACGCCATATCACTGTGTGCGCCCTGAACGTAACTTACGCCCAGTCAGACCCACGTAGGCCCATATTAACAGATGTCCAACGTACATTACATAGGCTTGTGTTCCCTGGTCCATATCTTTGCATGGGTTGTGCCTCATCTATGGGGCATGACTTTACGCGGAACGTAAAACTTACGCAAAACGCTTAAATTATGCGCCGGGCGTAAGTTCGTTCGTGAATCGGCGTATATCCCTCATTTGTATATTTGAATAGAAAATCAATTGAAAAGCCACCAGCGTAAATATGCGCCCACTCTAGGCCGGCGTAGGCAAGTTACGTCGGTGAGATGAAGTCAGTTTTTAGGCGTATTTATGTTTGTGGGTATGGTGCACAGATACGGCGGCGCATATTTGTACGCCGACGTATCTGGAGATACGTCGGCGTAAGTGCTTTGTGAATCTGGGCTACAGTTTTTTGTTATTAGTAGATGTAAACCCCCCTATTCTTTTTAATTAAGACTCATATCTGTTACAGCAGAGAATGTCATTTAATCTGAGCCCAGTCTTGCCACAAAGAGTTAATGCAGCTCTGAGCAATCCTCTTATCTTTCTTCAGTAAGATAGAGAAAATTGAGTACTGTCCGTGATACTTTTTTTTTATTTGCACTAACATACAATTTTTCAGGACAAGTTTTCAGGGTGTTACCCCTTCTTCAAGGTCCAAGCAGTACTGATAGACAATTTTTTTGGCAGAATGTAAAAAAAAAAAAAGAAAAAATCTCAGAGGGAAAGGAAAAAAGAAAACAAACACATACAAATCAATGGTAATAAAGAAAGCAGCGGAGTTAGTGAGATACAGTAAGACAGAGGGAGAGCTAAAGACTTGAGGGGGGGGGGGGGGGTGTTAGTCACATAGGGGGGTCATAAAACTGTATTTTAGTGGGTAAGGAAACCAATATCAAAATTTAGACCATTCGTTTGCTATCTTTATTACCATTGATTTGTATGTGTTTTTTTTTCCTTTCCGTCTGAGTCATGTGGTGACTTTCCTAGGTTTTGACTGGATGTTTGTGATCATGGGGCATAATCCATGAGACCAGCAGAAGTTAAGTGTAAGAAATATGGATGGCTGGGCAAGGGGAGTGTAAAAGTAGATGGGGAGTTTACTGGACAACAGACCAGCCCAAAGAATCCGAAGTATTGCAGGGCTCCAAACAGTTAAAGGGGAGATATTTGACAGGTAAGGAAGGTTACATGCAGGAGGCATGTATATCTTTATAGATAAGCACTATGGAATTTATTTAGAAACAATGAGAGTGGGTTTACATCCACTTTAAGGTTGTTCTTAACATAACCATCATCTTTGAACTTACCTATTAGGCCGCGTACACACGATCGAACATGTCCGCTGAAACTGGTCCGCCGACCAGTTTTAGCGGACATATCCGATCGTGTGTATGACCTAGCAGACAGGTTTTTCCAGCGGACAAATTTCAAAGCATGCAAAGCATTTCCTAACCAGCAGACATAAATCTCCCGCATGCGTCGAATGGATTCGACGCATGCGTGGAAGTATTTTACTTCCTGGATTGGTGACGTGGCGGCGTCAACGTCACTGCCACGTCACCGCGTTATCCGTCCGAGGGGATTTTGGTCCGATGGTATGTACACGCCATCAGACCAAATATCCAAGGAGACATGTCCGCTGGAAACGGTCCGTCGGACATGTTTCAGCGGACATGTCTCCTCGTCTGTACGCGGCCTTATGCCGCGTACACACGATCATTTTTTGTGATGAAAAAAAACGACGTTTTCTGTGAAGTAAAAAACGACGTTTTTGAAACGTCACTTTCAAAGACGATGTTGCATACCCACCATCGTTTTTTTCACAAAAAGCGAGGTTACGTTCACCACTCTTTTCCATTGAAGCTCGCTTCATAACTAGCTTCTGGGCATGCGCGGGTTGAAAAACGTCGTTTTAAACAACGTTTTTGCTACACACGATGACTTTTTGTGAAACAAAAAACGACACAAAAAATTCAGGCATGTTGGAATTTTTTTTTGGTCGTTTTTTTTAAGACAAAAAACGACGTTTTGCCACACACACGATCAATTTAAATGACGTTTTAAAACGCGTCGTTTTTTTTCATCGCAAAAAACGACCGTGTGTACGCGGCATTAGAGTTTTTTTTGCACTCACAATTTAATTTAATTGCAGGTCTCTTGTTTTTAAGACTTTGTTTCACTGGTTTGGTTCTTTGTTTTTTGTAATTTATTTTCAATTGTTTACACACATTTGGTATTTGCATATACGTCTATGAACTTATACATTTAATTTTGACAGCACACTTTACACTTAATACCAAATATCAGTACTTGAGAGACAAGCTCCAGCTTCACATAGTAGGATTGTGGTCACGTGATGTGGTGAGGTCAGGTGACACACTATATCTACTGCGGTATAACAAGCACACATCTCACACATTCATCTACTGAGGAGCTTACATTTATTGAAGATACAACAATGTATTCACTATGGAGTTTCCTGCTACTGGGGTCTCTCTGGATATGCTGTAAGTTTATTTATCATGCTATTATATTACATATTTAATTTTAGTAAACATACTTTCCAGTTGTATCATAAAAAAAAAAAAAAAACAGCAATTAAATGTTACATGATACAAAAAAAAAACATTTGTCCTTAAAAATGTCCTTATATTTCTATATTGCACAGAATAATTCCCTTTCCAAAGCTGACATTTTGTTTTTACTGTAAATGTTTACTTTTTGACAGAAGCTTTCATTACAATAAGGAGTTTGCAACTGTGTCTTGTGAGGACCTTCTTTTAAAGTTTTCATATTTTTAAATGGCCATAATAGTTCTTTATAAATTCTGGTGTGACAATTTATTTGTATTCTGCTGTATATTTAAGTTGCATGTCCTTGTCTTGCAGTTGTGAATTGTCAGGATTCTGTGGATTACCAGAATGACACCATCACCGTCACAGAAGGAGAAAATGTGGCTCTGTATTGTTCTTTTAAATTAAAGAGGGGGTTCACCCTAAAAAAATAAAAAATCTTTGTCTCCACTGACATTCAGCATACTAGCGTGAGCTACAGTATGCCTTTATTTCGTGCTGTACTTACAGTTTAATCTGTTCGTTTCAGACTCCGGGCAGGAAATAGGCGTTCCTATCAAGAGGGAACATGATTGACGGCCGGCTTGGCACGTCACGCGTTCCGAAAATAGCCGGAGTAGGACTCGGCTCTTCATGGCCCTGCACAGACTAGGAGCTGACTGCGCAGGCGCCGTGAAGAGCCGAGTCCTACACGGGCACCTGCGCAGTCAGCTCCTAGTCTGTGCGCAGGCGCCGTGAAGAGCCGAGTCTACTCCGCTATTTTCGGAATGCGTGACGCGCCATAGCCGCCTCAATCATGTTCCCCTCTTGATAGGAACGCCTATTACCCCGCGGTAGCCTGAAACAGACAAATAGTTTAATCTATAAGTACAGCGCAAAAAAATAAAATATAGGCATACTGTAGCTGACGCTAATATGCAGGATGGCATGGTACATAGTTGTTTTTTAGGGTGAAACTCCGCTTTAAGTGGTGCTTTTAACGGGTTAAGATGGTACAAGGTGAGCCCAGGATCCAGACCAGTTCATATCATCAATGGTGTTAGCACAGGGAATACTACAGAAGGAATTTTCACGCTTGAACTCCAGAGTAGAAGTTGCTTTCTGCACATCCAGCACCCCGCTGTATCTGACTCTGCACTTTATCTCTGTGCTGTGCATGCACAGTGTGATACAATGATAGGAAGACCTGTGCAATAACTTCATGGCACTTTCTTTAACAGTAAGGTGTCCGTTTATGAAGCAGTGAACAGCGGTGATCCCAAGGATCACCACTGATCACAGCCCATAAACAGTTTACGAAACAGTGATAATGGGGGGGGGGGGGGGGGAGAAGTGTTTGAATTTGTTCTCCCGCTGATTATCTCTACACACAGAGAAGTCTCATAGACTGACACAGAAACGGCCAGTTTATGAAGCTGTGATCTGAGCTCTTCACTGGCGATCTGTGTCAGAATTCACATGTCCCGATTCACCATCTCAGAGGTGGTGAAGCGGGGAGTGAAGAGGGAATCCCGGGGGTTCTGAGGAGGAAGGAGGAAGATTTTTAACTTCCTTCTACCTTGTTCAGACCCAGGGCCGATCCTGGGGTCACAGGCGCCTGGGTGCAGAAATATTTCTGGCGCCCCCACAAAGGGGGCGTGGTCATCTTACCAATTCCTCCCCTTTACAAATGTTTCTATGGCAATGACTCAAACACAGAGATGCTCCTCTAAGAAGTATTTGTTGCCCTGGGATCCTCTCATGATCTTTTATAAATAAAGAAAATACTGGAAGAGCGTACACTAATGAGACCTGGAGGGGAACCTCTCTGATACTGTTAGAAAGTGTCCTAAAACATAGTACAGGAGATGGTCAGAGACTGTAGACATATTAAAGGAGACAGTCAGTGACTGGAGATATAATACAGGAGATGGTCAGAGACTACAGTTCCTATTGGCATAAGTAGATAATGGCGGATCGGCTCTCACCTGACCCAGCGATACAGCAACAACGGTTCCTCTGATCAGGAGTCAGCTCACTCTGAATTGCCCATGGATACTCCGCTGGGTAGAGCCCAGATCTGTATTCTGGCAATGACTCCATTCCTTTCTCCGCCAGGGATGGCACTAGGCTGTGTGGCTTTCCCTCTGGTGGCGCACGGCAGGGGGGTTCTCTCTCTGATGGTAGCGCCCGCAGCTGCAGTGGCGTCACTAGGGTTGTTGTCACCCGTTGAGGTAAAACATGGTGTCACCCCCCTTCCTCCACCTATAGTTGCCCCTCAGTACAGACCCCCTCCGTCAGTGCAGACCCCCCAGGACAAACCACCCCCCATTAGTACAGACCCCCAGGACAAACCAATCTCCCTCCATTAAAAACTCCCCTTGACAGACCCCAAGGACAAACCCCCGATTAGTACAGACTCCCCCAAGGACAAACCCCCCCCCCATTAGTACAGACTTCCCCAGGACAAACCCCCCCATTAGTATAGACTCCCCCCAGGACAACCCCCTCCATTAGTACAGACCTACCTCAGGACAACCCCCCCAGTAGTACAGACCCCCAGGACAAACCACCCCTCCATTAGTACAGACCCAACCAGGACAAACTCCTCATTAGAACAGACCCCAGAACAAACCCCTCCATTAGTGCAGACCCCCCAGAACAAACCCCCCATTATTACAGACCCCCAGGACAAACACCCCTATTAGTACCTATCCCCCAGGACAAGCCCCCCCATTAGTGCATACCCCCAGGACAAGCCCCCCCATTAGTACAGACCCCCCCAGGACAAACCACCCCATTAGTGCAGACCCCCCAGAACAAACCCCCCCATTAGTACAGACCCCCCAGGACAAACCCCCCTTAGTACCGACCCCCCCAGGATAAACCCCCCCATTAGTGCATATCCCAAGGACAAGCCCCCCTATTAGTACAGACTGCCCCATTAGTACAGATCCCCCTCAGGACTAATCACCCCATTAGTGCAGACCCCCCAGGACAAACCCTCCCCTTTAGTACAGACTCCCCCCATTAGTACAGATCCCCCTCAGGACAAATCACCCCATTAGTGCAGACCCCCCAGGACAAACCTCCCCATTAGTACAGACCCCCAGGACAAACCAATCCCCCTCCATTAGTACAAACTCCCCTTGACAGACCCCCAGGACAACCCCCCTCCATTAGTACAGACCTACCTCAGGACAACCCCCCCAGTAGTACAGACCCCCAGGACAAACCACCCCTCCATTAGTACAGACCCAACCAGGACAAACCCCTCCATTAGTGCAGACCCCCCAGAACAAACCCCTCCATTAGTGCAGACCCCCCAGAACAAACCCCCCATTATTACAGACCCCCAGGACAAACACCCCTATTAGTACCTACCCCCCAGGACTAACACCCCTATTAGTACCTACCCCCCAGGACAAGCCCCCCCATTAGTGCATACCCCCAGGACAAGCCCCCCATTAGTACAGACCCCCAGGACAAACCACCCCATTAGTGCAGACCCCCAGAACAAACCCCCCATTAGTACAGACCCCCCAGGACAAACCCCCCTTAGTACCGACCCCCCAGGATAAACCCCCCCATTAGTGCATATCCCAAGGACAAGCCCCCCTATTAGTACATACTGCCCCATTAGTACAGATCCCCCTCAGGACTAATCACCCCATTAGTGCAGACCCCCCAGGACAAACCCCCCCCCCCATTAGTACAGACTCCCCCCCATTAGTACAGATCCCCCTCAGGACAAATCACCCCATTAGTGCAGACCCCCCAGGACAAACCCCCCCATTAGTACAGACTCCCCCCCATTAGTACAGACCCCCCCAGGACAAACTACCCTATTAGTGCAGACCCACCCAGGACAAACCCCCACATTAGTGCAGACCCACCCAGGACAAACCCCCACATTAGTACAGACCCCCAGGACAAACCCCTCCATTAGTAAAAACCCCACAGGACAACCCCTCCTCATTAGTGCAGACCCCTGGGATAACCCCCCCCCCATTAGTACATACTCCCCCCAGGAAAAAAAAACGCCCCCTACATTACTACAGACCCCCCCCCCCTCCATTACTTGAAAAACACACGGTCCATAATGCCTGACACTGCTCCTCTCTGTGTGTGTCATAAGAGGACTCCTGTCTGCGGCGATCTGTGATCCACCCGGGCGGCAGCTGCAGAGGAGGGGACAGTGTGCAGCCACTCAGCGAGGTCACTGAGCAGCTAGCGTCTCTCCACACAGAGACAGCCGCTCCGATCTCCGGACTCCTCACTCCCTCTCTAACAGGAGGAGGAAGGGGGGACACGTCAAACACAGCAGCGGCGGCGGCGGGGAGAGCCGCGGCGCCGCTCGCGGCTCTACACAAACAAGGAGAGAGAGTGATTTGAGACAGGCACTCTGGCTCTTCAGCGCCCCCACCTCGGTGGCACCTGGGGCACTGCACCCTTTGCACCCCGGATAGGATCGGCCCTGTTCAGACCCCCCAACACTGTAATCATGTTCCCCTGTAATATTTATGTATATATATATATATATATATATATATATATATATATATATATATATATATATATATATATATAATGTGTACATGTATATATAGTGTATGTATACATATATATTATATATATATATAATGTGTGATAATTTATCACTGTATATATCTCTGTGTTTCATGTATATATAGTGTATGTGTGTGATCACTTCACTCCTATACATCTTCTCCGCTTATATCCGGCACACAGAGGAGAAAAATTATGTAGCCGGAGAAACGAAGCAGGGAATTCAAAATAAAATTGGACTTATTATTTTAATTACATTAACCATAAATATAAAAGTGAACGCAAAAAAACACATCCATCTGTCAAATATGTAATAAATGAGTGTAATGATAAATTAAAAATAGAGGTGATCATTTATCACTGCTCAATAAACTGACATCTCTGTGTTTCTGTAAATTTCTGGTACTCCAAACACACAGTAATCTCGTAAAGCCTCCAAACAAATCTCACAAGATTGGACGACACCAGGAGCCAGTATTAGCTATATTACTCGGGGCGTTCAATGGTGTAGTATGTCCACGTATATATTTATTGTAATCTCCTTACATTAGAAGGGTTGGAAGATCACTTCACGGCTCTCTTGCCTCCTCCAAGGGTGAAGCGATCTTCTTGTTTATTTGATCCGCTTTATTGATGTAAGGAGATTCTTTGTTTTAATAAATATATATAAATCCGGCACACAGAGACATAGAGAAAAATCTTCACTGTGATAGCCGGAGAACTGTGTGTTTGGAGTAGAAGCAGTGAATAGAATTCACTGCTTAATAAACGGACACCTAAGAATGACTGGGGTCCAGAGGATACTAGCAAAGATTTTCTCAAAACAAATTCCAACTTAGGAACTGCATTTGCATCTGCAATGTAAATAAATACTCTCCGCTGCCCCAGTGACGACATCCATTAGAACAAATTGAGACAAAACGTGCATAGGGCGGAGTTTGTATCAGTGACATCGGTATGCATGCCGGGGGAGGGGGGGGGGGGGGGGGACAATTTTATGCATACAATGCCTGTTTACTCTTTGTGCCTTTAAGTATAATACTTTTACAATAAATCAGGATTTTAGACATTGCACAATGAGTGTTCCCCTTCCCCTTTTCATGTAAACCTTGCTGGTGGTCTGGGAAGCGTGCACTGAGAGTGTATACTGATGTCTGAATTTCTGAGTAGTGTTGGGATTGGAGCCGTGTTGCTTTATCTCAAATGAGGGGTGTTCTCACCAAGTCACAGTCAGAGGTCTTAATATTTTGTAAGAGGTAAAAGTATTATTTTATTTCTGTTATATGTATGTACAATATACTTTGACACTTCACATTTAATAAACTTATTTAATTAAAACATTTAAATAAATACAGCCTTGAAAATCTTATGAAGTGCTTCATCTAAGACGAATATTCTCTCACATATCAATGTAATTTTTACTTGTCAAAACTGGATGAAAATGTCCTGAAGAAATTAAGGTGGTGTCTATTGCATCTGTGTTCACCTGAAGTCGGTACCCCCTCACTTCCTGGACTATGTGCAGCTGGCTACCCACCATGGATCTCTAGATCTCGCCTGCACAGTAATGACACTGAAAGGCAAACATTATAACAATATATGTTTTGATGTCCGAAGACTTCAAAACATATATTGTCCGAAGACTTCTGGGATGATGATGCCATTATCCCAGGGGTCTTTAGGATATCATGATGATGTCCATCGCCCAGAAGGGCGTAATTGGAGGCAGCAGAAAAATTTGAAAAAAATGGGTATTTATTAGAAAATGATAAGCTTAAATATCCAAATATTACATCTCTACGGCCTCGTACACACGAGGGGATATGTCCGCTGAAAACGGTCCGATGGACCGTTTCAGCAGACATCTCCGCTCGTGTGTATGGGCTAGCGGACAGATTTCTCCACCCGACAGATTTCAAAGCAAGCTTTGAAATCTATCCGGTGGGAATCTGTCCGCCCGACATGTCTGCTGGTTAGTACACTTACCAGCAGACATGTCGTCCCGCACCACCGCCGCGCCGCCGCCAAATGTATTCGGCGCATGCGCGGAAGTGTTTTACTTCCTGGTGCGGTGACGTAGCGGTGACGTGGCGGCGTCAACGTCACCGCCGCGTTACCGCCACGTCACCACGCGCCGTCCGGGTGAGGCGGCGGGGAATTTGATCCGATGGTGTGTACACGCCATCGGATCAAACTCCCGATCGGACATATCCGATGGAAATGGTCCGCGGACCGTTTTCATCGGATATGTCCGATCGTGTGTACGAGGCCTACGAGTTATCATTGGGATGAGCCTTAAAGAACAAAGAGGGTGAAGATCTGCTTTAATAATGGCATCTCCAAACTGCATTAGCATTTACTGCTGTGTGACCTGAGCAGAACACAATAAATGCAATCAATATAACACAGGTCTTAAGGGTCCTGGAGCTGTCCCCTGTCCATTTTGGTCTACCAGGATGTCTGTCTGGCCGTTAAAGTGACAGCTGGGAACAGGTTGAGTTTTTTTTAGCCTCTAGTAAGCTTTGGATCTCACTGATGCTACTGATAATGTCAGGAACCATCCTACACACTAATCCAGCCATTGGAGGCTTCAAAGGTAGCAGCCAGACATCCTGATGATATCAGGGCCAGTACAAAGCCTACTACAAATAGCCTCTGACAAGTAAAGAACACTTGAGGGCTATTACTGACAAAGGGTCTAACGGTATTCTATAGCAAGGGCAGCATAAGCAAGTAATAATTTAAAACATTTTATGGATGTTGGCAGCATGTAGCTTCAAAAAAATGAAATACCACAAAAGATGACAAATCTGGTAGAGTGAGAGCATCTTGTGAGCTGCCTCCCGAGCAAGCAACAACATGCAGAGTATAAAGATGCATCGTGAAAGACCACCCAGTTCCAGAGGAGGCGGAAGAGGTTCCTGTGTCGCATGAGATCAGTGACTAGCCAGAGGACATCATAAGGAGTTGAAAGTGGAACTAAAGTCTCCATACTTACCTGTCCAAAGGTTCTGTGTAATCGCTGGCATATTTTGGTCTTCTGAATGCCGGTCTTCGGGCCTCTTCGTTTGCCAGCAGGGATTAGGTCACTCTTGCGGAATTCTATTAAGCACTAGAGGGGCAGTGCAGAGAGCTGGAGATTGACAGTCACCACTCTCTGATCACAGAATACAGAGAACTGAGTGATTAGGGGTCATGTGGTCACTCAGCTTTAGGGCTTAGGCTGTGTACACACGATCGATCAAAACTGATAAAACGGACTGAAGGTCCGCTTTATCGGTCCAAACCGATTGTGTGTGGGCCCCATCGGTCAGTTATTCTTCAGTCAAAAAAATAGAACTTGCTTTAAAATTTTACAGATGGACTCCTAACCGATAGATCAAAACGGATCGTTAGTACGCACAACCATCAGTTAAAAATCCATGCATGCTCAGAATCAAGTCGACGCATGCATGGAAGCATCGAACTTAATTTTTTTCAGCACGTCATTGTGTTTTACGTCACCACGTTCTGATACGTTCATTTTTTTTACTGATGATGTGTAGGCACATCAGACCATCAGTCAGCTTCATCGGTTAACCGATGAAAACGGTCCTTTCGGACAGTTCTCATCAGATGGACTGATCGTGTGTACGTGGCCTTAGAGCCAGTGGAGGACAGCTATATGTATGCTTGCTTTTTTATTTTTTGTAAAATCTTTATTTTTTATATATTCAAAAATGAAATAAATTTACAAACAAGATGTAAGAAGCATAAAGGTACACATCAACATAGGGTTTAGGCATACAAGAAAATAAAGGACATTAGCCACCAGCATACATAGATAAAAAAAACATTTTAGTACTCTGAAAACAACTTAAAGGGACACTAAAGTCAGGGCTTTTAAAAAAAAAAAAAAATAACAAACATGTTATACTTACCTCCACTTACCTTATACTTACCTCCACTGTGCAGTTCGTTTTGCACAGAGTGGCCCGGAAAGCTGTCTTCTGGGGTCCCTCGGCGGCTGTCTGGGCTCCTCCTCGCAAAAGCTTTCCCTCTTCATGCGAGGGCGCTCGCATGGAGGAAAGCTTTTGCGAGCGCGCTCCCGTGATACAGCAGCGGCCATAGCCGCCGACTGTATCACTCGGCTCCGCCCCCGGCGCGCCGCGTCATCCGCTCTGATTGACAGCAGCGCTAGCCAATGGCTGCGCTGCTATCAATCCGCCCAGCCTAGCCAATCAACGGCCAGGCTGGGAACTGAAGAGGACGACGTGGACGCGCCCGGGAGATTCGAACGGTCAGGTAAGTACAACGGGGGCTCGGGGGGGGCCGGTGCTGTGAGATGTTTTTTTAACTTAATGCATAGGATGCATTAAGGTAAAAAAACGTGTACCTTTACAACCCCTTTAATGTTACCCATGTCAGATGTGTATTGTCTGGGGAGCCTACACCAAGGCTCTACCCAAACCTCTCATGAGACAGGAAGCAATGAGCATAAAGTAAAAGAGTAAAACAGAGATTAGATGGTACCAAAATAAAGACCACACTTTGGTCCAGATTCACAGAGCGATTACGCCTGCGCAACAGGAGATGCGCGTGCGTATGTCTAAATGTGCGCGTGCGTTTCGTTGCGCGGCATCCCCAGAACGAGATACGCAAAAAATTTGTCCCGCGTAATTTCGTTAGACTGGCGCATCCGTCCGCGCAAAAGTGCGCTAGACACACCATTGATTTGCTAGTCAAATATGCTAATGAGGGACTTACGGGGATCCACAAAACAACGTTGGGGCAGCGCAGGCGACGCAGTGTGTGCAACAGCAAAATGTCCTGTCTAAAATTAGAGCTGATAAAAGCTGGTCTAAAAAAAGAAAAAAAGTCTACTTGTTAGATAAAGCAACACTGTTAGTGAGCAGCTCAGCAGTCACACGTGTTGCACAACAATCTGTATGCCAACATGCCAGGGGCATCGTCGCACATAGCTATACTGCTGACTTTAGATGAACAACGAAGGATGAGGGCACGGAGGATGGCACGGAGGATGGCACGGGAGAGGATATACCGTACCCGCATAGACCTGTTTGGCATGAGTGATTCTGAGGTGTTTCGCATCTTCAGATTCACCCCTCATGCCATCCTGGAATTAACCACAACCTTGCAGGAGGACATCACCAGCCCAACACACCGCTCACATGCAGTGCAGCCACTGGTCAAGGTCCTGGCAACACTCCATTTCCTTGCCAGTGGCTCTTTTCAGCGTACAAGTGGAGTGGTGGCTGGGATGTCACAATCCTCCATGAGCAGATGTGTGCACCAGGTTGTCCCTGCAATCCTCAGACGCATGGCCAACCAAATCATCAAACCCACCACTGAGGAGCTGCGGCTGAAGGCAATGACAGATTTCTACAGAATTGCCAGATTCCCACGCACTGTGGGGGCCATTGATTGCACACATGTGGCACTACAGCCCCCCCAGGAGACAGAGCACATGTACCGCAATCGGAAGCATTGGCATTCCATCAATGTACAGGTGATAGTCGATGCCCAAGGCCTCATATGGCACGTCCGTGCCAAACACCCAGGGTCCAGCCATGACAGCTACATATACAATCAATGCCACATCCAATTGGAATTCGATCAGAACGTGTATGGGGACAGCTGGCTGGTTGGTGAGTGACATGGGTGGCAGGCATGACTATCCACTCCCATGATGCACATCACAAGGGGCACATGCATGACTAACATCCTCCTGTCTTTTCCCTTACAGGTGACTGCATATTTACTGGGACCCCATCTCATGACTCCTATCCGGAACCCCCAAACCCCAGGAGAGGAAAGATACAATCAAGCACATGCCCAAACACGAGCAGTGGTGGAGCGCACCTTTGGCCTCCTAAAGTCACGTTTCCGATGCCTGGATAAGTCTGGGGGTACCCTCTTGTATTCCCCAAACTTTGTGTGCCAGATCATCGGTGCATGTTGCATGCTGCACAACTTTGCAGAAAGAAAGGGCCTGCAGATTGACCTACGTGATGACCTGACCCCTGAACCAGACAATCCCCCCCTAACCGAGGCTACCCCGTCTTCTGAGGGAAGAGCAGCCAGGAGACAGCTCACATTGGGCATCTTTGCACGTTAAACATACACATTAATCATGGCACAATGAGAATGCATGCATGCACACCACTGTGGTCCCTAGCACAGACACACCACATCCACATCAAATTGGATTGGCACCAGTCCACCATGCTGGACTTGTGAGCAGCAACGCCACGCCAAGGCTCCAATTATGTCACTGAACATTCATACACCAATCACACGGACCTGGGGATCACTTCTCCCTGGTCCTGGGGAACCCTTCTCCACCAAAATAGAGGGTGACACCCATTTTCCGGCAGGAATGTCACCCCCACATTCACACAGCATTCACAACACAAAAAAAAAAAAAATGACCAGCAAAAGCAAAAAATTGCCAGCAAAAAAAAAAAAAAAATGAAAAAAATAAAAAATGGTTACAAAAAAATAGGGGGGAAAAACAAATTACTGCCCTCTGCGTGAGCCACGTCTGGGGCGCCCCCGGCCACGGCCCCGGCTTCTCAGGGGAGACTCATGGGGAAAGGGTAAAACCGGGGAAGGAGGATCAGCCCTCCAAGGCCACGGCAATTCTGTCCAGGGCAGCACCAAGTGTTGCCGTGTTGGCCTGGATAGCCAGGGTAAGGGCCCTCACATCCTGCCCAACGCCTGCTGATGTCGTCTGCAGTTCGTTTAGGCAGGTTGTGAAAGCCCGGGAGTGGGAGTCCAGGTTCCCCAGCGTATCCTTGATGGAGGACAGGCTCTCCTCCATCCGCACCAATGTCTGGCTGACCTGTCCCAGATGGCGGGTCTGGAGGAACTGGTCCCTTCTCAGGGTGGCGGGCAGGAGATCGGCCAACCCCCTGGTGGTCTGGGATGACATCCTGCCTCCAGCTGATGCTCGTGGCCGGGGAGAAGGGAGGCCCTTGTGTGGGGAGCCATTGTTGGGGGTGGTGGGGGGGCTCCCCCTTAGGGAGGCCTGCCTGCTGCCAGCCAGAGGGGAGGAGTCCTCAAAACCCAAACGTCCAGTGCCTGACATGGACTCCTCCTCCTCATGATTCTCCTCCTCCTCATGATTCTCCTCCTCCTCATGATTGTCCTGCTCCTGTTGAACCTCCTCCCGCGGACTCCGGCCTTGTTGGGGGGCCTCATTAGGCTGCTGTCCTGGGGTTGGTGCGGTCAGGCCAGATGGCCCTGCACCCTCCTGCACATCTGTGGATGACACAAAACATTCACAGGTTGGAGGATCCACACACTTGCCACATATTCCCTTTCACCCCCTCCCCCACACATGCTACACACCTGATATTAAAAAATAAAACAACTTACCTGGCACCACGGGCTGGGGACTGGAGTCAAAGCCGGGCAGGCCCTCAACTTCATGCCGATGAAAGGTCAGGGCCACCGCAACGCTCCTCCTCTGTCAGGCTAATACGGCATGGTGGGCCCCCTCCTGTGCCCCTGGCATGGGCATGCATTCTGGCCAACTTCTTTTTGACCAGACGCCGGAGGTCATTGATTTTTTTGTCAATCCCAGACCTGGTCCGTGTCTCCCCCTGCCCCGCAGAATTCACCTGGTCAGTGATCCTATCCAAAATCTCCCTCCTCCTGGCCGGGGTGGTGTTGGCACTCTCTGGGCCGTGGAGGTAACGCCCATACTCGCTAATGGCCCGGGCAAGAATCTGTTTTTCCACAACTGTAAAATTCAGCTTTTGTTTTCTCTCAGTCATCCTTTCAAAAAAAAATCAGTCCCAGTCAACAAAATTCACGCACACAAACAAGCACAACCAATCACAAAAAAACACACACACACAGAGAAAACTACTCACCAAGAAACAGTCCCCAAAAAACAAAAAAAAAAATACAGAAGGAAAAGAAACAAAAATAAATATATCAATCAAACAAACAGTCTCTCAAACACTTATCAAAAACCACTTTCAAAAATCTACTTACAAACACTTGATCACACAGAACACTAATCTGACAACTACAAAACACACCGCAACGAACAACAAGAACAAAAGCACTTTGTTAAATGGGAAGGGACAAAGGGATGTACTTTTGCAAAGGAAGTGCGTTTGTGTGTGTCTATTTATACTGTTTGCGTAGTTCACAACGTTGCCCTAGTCCATTTCCAATTTCACTGATTGCGCCGCTCCCGAGTTGTGAGCATGCGCACAGCGGAGCTGACATGGTCTCCTTCAAGCGCGCATGCGCGAGCCGGCCGGCCCTTCATTTGCATGGGGTCACGGCTCATTTCAATGTAACACGCCCACGTCCTTCCCAATTTGTATTACTCCTCCTTACGCCTCTGAAAAAACGTTACGTATGCGCAATTTCCTGCGCAAAAGCTACGAGAATAGGGTGATTACGCGGCAAAATTCCGCAAGTCTAACGTAAAGGCGGTGCGCTACGCCGGTCTAATAATGCGCAGATGTACCTAAATCTGGGCCTTTGTCTTTAAGAAGAACACATTTCCTCAATGTTTCTATAATTTCCTTTACAGAAAAAAAATAAAAATACGGCCTGTGATTAATTTGTTACAAGCATATATGACAATTACCAGCATAGCAATTTGATGTACTATTTTCCATAGATCAGACCTAAAACCGTTTTATATTTAAAAAAATAAGCATAATATGTATTAAAGGAAAAAGTAAAAGAAACAAATTAGTGTACATACAGTGCCTTGTGAAAGTATTCGGCCCCCTTGAACTTTGAGACCTTTTGCCACATTTCAGGCTTCAAACATAAAGATATAAAACTGTAACTTTTTGTGAAGAATCAACAACAAGTGGGACACAATCATGAAGTGGAACGAAATTTATTGGATATTTCAAACTTTTTTAACAAATAAAAAACTGAAAAATTGGGCGTGCAAAATTATTCAGCCCCCTTAAGTTTATATTTTGTAGTGCCACCTTTTGCTGCGATTACATCAATGTCCTCAGAGTAGAGAAGAGTGAGCTGTCTATTTTGAACAGTATTTGAAACCCACACTGCACACACGGGTTTAAACAGTTTTAAAAAAAGCAAGAACACAACATAGTGCTACCCCCACATCAGTTGCTTTTTTATTTGGGTTCTCTGTTCTACACTTCAACTCAAAAAACAACCTTAGCCCCTCTGACACACCTAGTTGATAATGTTGGGTGAATTGTTCGGGCCGAGCAAAAGTTCGGCCTGAACATCACCCGTTCAGATGTTCACCGAACACCTTGAATTTCCTGTGCGTTCAGCAGGATGTTTACATGCCGAGCGCACAGTCAATATGTTGTTAAGGAGTGGGTCGGGGAAGCCAGCCACCACGTCCCTAAAAACAAATAAGTCATCAGATGGCAACAGGCTTATATGCATAAATCTATACCAGACCCTTATACAAGCATGCAGCCTGGCAGACCAGGAAAGGGGGGGCACACATGATCCAAAACAGGCATCAAATGAAAAGAAAATTAGCAGTATGATGATTTTAAGTGACATTATTGACCACACATTATATAATAGTAGGCTATGAAGATTTGTAGTCAGTGAAACTTCAAACTATGGTCCTGAAAACCATGAAATGCATAAGGACTGTTGCTAACTTGGCAGGGACTGCATGCTTGATGTCTTATTGCCATAATGATACCAGTCTGCAAGCCTGGTTCATCAGGCTGGTATTGTCTTGGGGAAAGTGGAGCATTTACTGTATATTAAACATTGTTAAATTAAAACATGTAAATGAATAAATGCAATATTAAATATAAACGTAACCATGGGAGTGGGGAAGATATAGAAATGAATAGTGGGAAAGAAAAAAAAAGAAGAAAAGGATCTAATAGCCCCCAAGGACCCTAAACAAGGGACAAAACAAAACAATTATATGTACTGCAAGGCCGCATACACACGATCAGACCGGTCCACTGAAACTGGTCTTAAGACCAGTTTCATCTGACCCATTCGATGGTGTGTAAAGCCCATCAGACCAAAGTTTTAAAACTTGCTTTAAAATTTGTCCAACGGACACCTGTCCGTCACACAGATTCAATGGTTAGTACACAAAAGCATCGGACCAAAGCCTGCGCATGCTCAGAATCAAGTCGACGCATGCAGAAGCATTTAACTTCGTTTTTTCAGCACGTCATGTTCTACGTCACCACATTCTGGTCTGATCGGATTTTTGGCCTGATGGTGTGTACGCACATCAGACCATCAGACTACTTCAGCGTGGTCCAATGAAAACGGTCCATCGGACCAGTTTCATTGGACCGGTCTGATCGTGTGTACGTGGCCTAACTGAAATTCATGGTAGGATGCATATATCTAAGACATGGTTTCCAGTTTCCCAGACTTTTGATTGTTGACTTTTGCTTCTCATTGACAAGCAGCCAGTGTTAATTTTGGCAGCAAAATACGATTTAGTTTGAGGCCGCGTACACACGATCAAATCTGTCTGCTGGAAACGGTCTACTAGACCGTCCCAGCAGAGAGATTCGATCTTGTGTACAGGCGAGCCGACGGATTTGGCCACCCGACAGATTTCAAAGCATGCTTTGAAATCTATCGGGTGGGGAACCCCGCCGCCGACATGTCTGCTGGTTAGTACACTTACCAGCAGACATGTCGTCTCGCACCGGCACCGAATGGATTCGGCGCATGCGCGGAAGTGTTTTACTTCCTGGTGCGGTGACGTGGCGGCGTCAACGTCACCGCCACATCACCGACACGTCAGCGCGCCGTCTGCTGGCGGGGATTTTGGTTTGCTCGTGTGTACACGCGAGCAAACCAAAATCCGAAGAGACAGATTTGTTCAAATCGGTCGGTCCGATTGATTTGAACAAATGAATTGCCTCGTGTGTACGAGGCCTGAGTCTTAGGAATAAAATGGCATTTTAGTTTTAGTCCCATTTTAATCTTCTGCAATTGTTATAGTTTTAGTCAACTAAAACTAATTTTAGTCGTCTAAAATCTAATGGGTGACATTAAATTGTACAATTTTCAAACTCATTATATATGTAAAAATGATCTAGAAAACACATTGCACATTGTACAAAGATTGCTGTCTTGTGATCTGGTGACAATGTAGGTCAGGTGACACCATCCTGCATCCTGTGATGAATGACTACCTTCGCTCACATTTTGTACAGCACACATCCCATTCATCTTAGACGCAGAAGAGACACAATGATGTACTCTCTATGGAGTTTGGTTTTGCTGAAGATTTTCTGGATTTCCTGTAAGTTTATTTTTCACAGGGACAATCACATCTTTAATCATGTCACCTTCCTAAATGTTTTATTTTATTAATGACCCAAACAACAAATGTTAAGGACAGTGTCAGATTAAGAGACTTTCCTTTGAAAAATTCCTATTATATAATGTTCATCATATACATTCTATTATTTAGAGATTTTATCTAATAGATATTTAAAATCAGAAGCAAATGAAATACGAATTTAGTGGACAGCTGTGATGCAGTGTGTGGAACTCTAAATACAAAGTTTTAATTTCTTGTTTTGCAGCTGTGCATTGCCAGGACTCTGTAGATTACCAAAACAGCACCGTCACCATCACAGAAGGAGAAAATGTGACTCTATATTGTGGATATAAAGCATCTAATTTTTATGGGTTAAGTTGGTACAGGCTGAACCCTGGAGGTGGTCCAGTTCTCATCATAAATGCTCCTACAGAACAGCAAAAACCAGAAGGAAGATTCACCGTTTTATTCCCGAACAAGGGCAGCTGTTTACTGCACATCCAACACTCCATTGTATCTGACTCTGCATTGTATCTCTGCACAGTGCGAGCACAGTGTATGAACCGACAGGAAGACCTGTGCAAGAACTTCATCTACAGATAATCACCTATGTGTCTATGCCTATGTACAGTTAAAGAGCTCACATTCACAGGCTTCTACATAATGATCTACTTTTTAGATAAAATATATATTTTCCTTACAGATATGTAAACATGATGAATAGAGATTATACTTTACTTTTCTGCCAAGTGTATTAACCTCAATTTAGGCATTAGTAAGGGTTCTGTATTTTGGGCATAATTATAGTTGCCGTTTTTATTGTTGTTAATAATACCGTATTTGCCGGCGTATAAGGCGACTGGGCGTATAAGGCCGCGTACACACGATCGAACGTGTCCGCTGAAACTGGTCTGCAGACCAGTTTCAGCAGACATGTTCGATTGTGTGTATGGCCTATCGGACCGTTTTCCAGCAGACCAAAGTTTCAAAACATGCTTTGAAACCTGTCCGCTGGAAACCTGTCCGTCGGACAGGTTCGATGGTTAGTACACAAAATCATCGGACCAAAATCCCGCGCATGCTTAGAAACAAGTCGACGCATGCTTGGAAGCATTGAACTTTGTTTTTTCATCACGTTGTTGTGTTCTACGTCACCGCGTTCTGGTCCGAGGGGATTTTGGTCCAATGGTGTGTACGCACATCAGACCAACAGACCACTTAAGCGTGGTCCGATGAAAACGGTCCGTCGGACATGTTTCATCGGACATGTCTGATCGTGTGTACGCCGCCTAAGACGACCCCCTAATTTTGCAGCTAAAATTATGGGGCCAGATCCACAAAGATCTCCCCCGGCGCATCGTATCTGAGATACGCTATGCCGCCGTACCTTACCTGGCTTTAGTTCGAATCCATAAAGATTTTGCGCCGTAAGTTACGATGGCGTAGTGTATCTCAAGCGGCGTAACGGTGCGGAATTCAAGTTGGGCGGGTAGGGGGCGTGTTTCATTTAAATGAAGCGCGTCCCCGCGCCGATCGAACTGCGCATGCTCCGTTCAGAAATTTCCCGCCGTGCATTGCGCTAAATTACGTCGCAATAAGGTTTTTATTTTTACTAGCGTGAATTACGTACATTCCTGTTCATGGACGACTTGCGCAAAAATAAAAAATAAATCAAAATTCGACGCGGGAACGACGGCCATAATTAACATGGCAAGTCTAACTATAAGCCGCAAAAAAAGCATCTTTAACTATACGCCGGAAAAAGCCGACTAGAGACTCCGTAAGAGAATGCGACGGCCGCGCGTACATTCGTAGATTGTTGGAAATAGCTCATTTGCATACTCGACGCGGAAAACGACGAGAACGTCACCCAGCGGATGCAGAAGTATTGCATCTACGATCCGAAGGCGTACGAAGGCGTACGCCTGTCGGATCGAACCCAGATGCTTGGTTTGAGGATTCAAACTAAAGATACGATGCGGGTAATTTGAAAATACGCCGGCGTATCAGTAGATACACCGGCGTACTCTCTCTATGGATCTGGCCCAAGGTTTTGAGATATACTATATGAAGTGCAGCGATATGCTTGCTTGGGTAGGCCCCTGGATGTGCTGCTCTTGCACGTTGGGGGCAATGATGTTTGTCTTAGAGCATCCCGGGATCTTATCCGTGATGTAAAATGGGATTTCCTACGACTACGGTCGGCCTTCCCGGAAACCATCATAGTGTTGTCAGATATCATTGGGAGGTTGTCTTGGCGGGGGGGCCCGGGCCATTGACAAGATCAACAGGGCAAGGGTAAAGGTGAACAAGGCGGTAGCTAAATTTGTGGTCCACAATGGGGGGCTGGTGGTTCGCAATTGCGAAGTGGAAGGGGAGTTTGGCCTTTATTTAAGGAGGGATGGAGTGCATTTGTCCGTGGTGGACATTGATATGTGGGTCCTGGTATAGCTGGCCAGCTAGAACCTGTCCTAGGTAGCTAATATAACCTACATGTATATACAGCTAAACCTGCTAAGAACCTAATGTAGCGCACATGTGTATATGTGAGAGACAAAAGCAGAGTTATTCACTGTGATTTTATGCTTGGATGTCATATAACAGTTGTATGTTGTGTTCACAGAAGCAAAAAAAAAATATGCCTTTAAGAATCCTTTATTTATATGACAGCAAGAGGTAAGCAAGAACACAGTAGAATTCATGCCAGAAAGCATAGAGTTAAGCTGTTGTGACTCATCAGAAGCCTTGGCCAATCACAGCCAATCGCACATTGAGCAAAGTCTTGACCAGTCACAGCCGCCTTTGCATCCACTCTGTCTGGGAGGTTCCTCAGCACATGTGCTGCAAATTTATTCCACATGGAGAGAGCAGAGCAGAACAGAACAGACACAAGGCCAGAGTTCTGTTTTATGAAAGCAAAAGGGGCCAAAATAGGTATGTCATACAGTTATATAATATTCCCATTGTAAATAGTGTGATTAGAACTGTATACTGAACTGGTTGTGTGTTCACTTGTAGTTCCAAATGAACTAGTTGACAAACCTAATTCATGAACTAAATCAACTTCATTAAACCCTGCAAACCACAGAGTTATACCTTTCAGAGAAATCAGAGAATGCTTTAAAAACTTACAGAGAGAGAGAGAGTAAATACTGAAGAAAGAAGATTTGAACCACCACTTTCTGTTATACTTTATTCAACACGTGTTTTTGTACATGGACTGTCTGCTGCAAGCACCAGTGTTATATATGAAGAAAAGTTAATAAAGAAGTTATTTTAAGCATTTGGTGTGCTCTTTAAACCTACTGCTTCCATAGAACGGCGCTAGAGGAATTTCAGAGTAATAGACAGTCATGTTGGTCTGAAAAGTCAGAGATATCACAATTCTTCTAATGCCACAGCGCATGAGGCACTTCATAGTGCTGCGCCTGCCACACCTGGGGCTCCAGGATGGTGGGCCACCCACGAGTAAGGGGTCACTGGTGGGTGTTTGTGGCAGGGGTCTATGGTTCCTGAAGGTCGGATGGTGGTTGATATATATATTTATATGGTTGGTACGGGTTGGGGCCTGTCTCAGTATGGGCACCTTCCCTATCTGGGTATATGGGCTATTGGTCATCTGGCTGTATGGTGAAAAAAGGATCGAGTCATTTGTGAAAAAAGGATCGAGTCATTTATACATTGAAATAGGCTGATAGGTGCACTCTTATTCCGCGTACAAACGATTGGAATTTCTGACAACAAATGTTCGATGTGAGATTGTTGTCGTAAAATCCAACCATGTGTAAGCTCCATTGGACATTTGCTGTCGTAATTTCTGACAACAAATGTTTGAGAGCCGGTTCTCAATTTTTCTGACAACAAAAGTTGTCATGTGTAGCCAATTCCGATGCACAAAAATCCTACGCATGCTCGGAATCAATTTGACGCATGTTCGGAATCAATCATTGAACTTCATTTTTCTCGGCTCGTCGTAGTGTAGCGTTCTTGATGTTCGCGATTTCCGACAACATTAGTGTGACAGTGTGTATGCAAGACAAGTTTTAACGAACATCCGTCGAAAAAAAAAAACACGGTTTTGTTGTCGGAATGTCCGATCGTGTGTACGCGGCATTACAGGTGGTTTTAGAATGATTCATTCAGCAAGATTATATTACGCCACAAGATGGCAGCACAGTCTCTTTGAAGAATAATGTTTTTTTTTTTTACATTTCTAATCCAATAATATTCATGTTAAAGCGGGGGTTCACCCTAAAAAAAAATTCTAGCATTACAATCAGCTGACCTACGATTCGTACATTATGCAGGTATTTTTTTTTTGTACGTACGCACCGAATTATGTGTATTTTCCCCCTCCGGATTCCCTGCGGTAGTGGGCGTTCCTAATCACAGGCTGTGATTGACGCTCTTCCGATCGCGTCACACTTTGCCGAAAGAAGCCGATCGTCGGTGGGCATGCGTCGTATAGAGCGACCTCACGTTCGGCTTCTTTCGGCAACGCGTGACGCGCTGTATGCGCCGGTCGGAAGAACGTCAATCACAGCCTGTGATTAGGAACGCCCAGTCACGCGGGAATCCGGAGGGGGAAAATACACATAAATCGGTACGTACGAAAAAAAAAAAAACCCTGCATAATGTACATATCGTAGGTCAGCTGATTGTAATGCTAGAAAATTTTTTTAGGGTGAACCCCCGCCTTAACCAATCCCTGGAAGGATTTACCCCCTTAATGACAAGGCCATTTTTTGCTATTTAGCACTGCGCTACTTTAACTGACAATTGCGCAGTAACGCAAAGTTATACCCAAATAAAATTAATGTCCTTTTTTTCCCCACAAATAGAGATTTCTTTTGATGGTATTTGATCACCTCTGTGGTTTATATTCTTTTCAATATAAACAAAAAAAGAGCAAAAATTTTGAAAAAAAAACAAACAATATTTTTTACTTTCTTCTATTCAACATATCCAATAAATAAAAAATAAAAAATAAAATTTCTTCATCAATTTAGGTCAATATGTATTCTGCTACATATTTGTGTTAAAAAATCTCAATTAGCATAAATTGATTGGTTTGCACAAAAAGATATCCCATCTACAAACTAAAAACTTGTGTCCAATCATAGCTGGAGCGGGTCACCGCCGGCGGGTGCCCAAGACCAGGAAGTAAAA
Source organism: Rana kukunoris (assembly GCA_029574335.1). Lineage (NCBI taxonomy): Eukaryota > Metazoa > Chordata > Amphibia > Anura > Ranidae > Rana > Rana kukunoris. The sequence continues at coordinate 1,039 of JAJQKJ010000155.1, read as the reverse complement.
ATAGCATACGGGTACGTTGTTTTGCGCAGCTCTGTTGCAGTGGATTTGCACAGAGCAGCTCAGATCCTCCTTTTCTCGGGTCCCTCTTCTGTGGCCCCTCCCTCCTGTTAAGCTCCTTCTGCAGCTTGCTATGGGGACACAGCTCCCTGTGTTCATTCAGACATGGAGCCCCAGCCTGGCCCCACAACCTCGCTCTCCTAATTGGCTAGTTGACCATGCAACAAGGTACGCATATGAAATTTGCAGCAATTTTTTCACAAAAATGTCACACAAATTATATAAAATAGAACCTTTAGCACTTTCACACAATTCACAAAAATAGAGCTTTCATTTGGTGGTATTTAATTGCTGTTAGCAAAATAAAAAATACACAAACTATAGTATATACAGTATATCTGAAATCGATCAATCCTGATGTGCTGATGGCTTATCTCATTTCTTGAGGCCCAAAAACAGCAGGACAGTACAAATATCCCCAAATAATTTTTGGAAAGGAGACAGTCCAAGGTATTTAGTTAGTAAGTACGTACATTTTTTTAAGTTTTAATTTTTTGGAAATTGAAGAAATTAAAATAAAAAATAAAAATTCACTAGTACAGTATATGCAATCATAATGTGTAAAAAAGATCACTTCCCCAGAGCATTATAGTGTTACTATGGTAATACTGTATTGCTCTGGTCACAGCATGTTCAAAAGAATTGTTAAAACAAAGGAAAAAATAAAAAATGTAATTAAATTAAAATTAAAAATAACAAAAATTAAAAAATTCGAAAAATGAATAAAAAACTATTATTAACGCATTATTAGCGCAGCACAGCATCATCATATAACTGGTGTGGTAATGAACAGGGACACACTGACTGGTGACAGTATGTAAAAAAAAAGAATTAACAATAATATTTTTTTTTATTTCTTTTTACATCATTTTATTTTTTATTTTTTTACTTTTTCAAAATATTTTTTTTTTTTAACATACTGTGACCAGAGCAATACAGGCTGCTCTGGGAAAGTGATCAGTTTTTTTTTTTTTTTTTTTTT
>JAJQKJ010002243.1:0-86580 GCA_029574335.1 Rana kukunoris | reverse complement strand
AAATAGAGCTTTCTTTTGGTGGTATTTGATCACCTCTGCGCTTTTTTTGTTGTTTTTTTTTTTTGCGCAACAACTAAAAATAGAGCGAAGATTTTGAAAAAAAAATAAGTTTTTTTTATTTTTTTCTGTTAATTTTTTTGTAAATGAGTATGTTTTCTCTTTCAATTACGGGCACTGATATGGTGGCACTGATGGGCACCGATGAGGTGGCACTGATGGGCACCGATGAGGTGGCACTGATGGGCACCGATGAGGTGGCACTGATGGGCACCGATGAGGTGGCACTGATGGGCACCGATGAGGTGGCACTGATGGGCACCGATGAGGTGGCACTGATGGGCACCGATGAGGTGGCACTGATGGGCACCGATGAGGTGGCACTGATGGGCACCGATGGGCACCGATGAGGTGGCACTGATGGGCACCGATGAGGTGGCACTGATGGGCACCGATGAGGTGGCACTGATGGGCACCGATGAGGTGGCACTGATGGGCACCGATGAGGTGGCACTGATGGGCACCGATGAGGTGGCACTGATGGGCACCGATGAGGTGGCACTGATGGGCACCGATGAGGTGGCACTGATGGGCACCGATGAGGTAGCTCTGATGGGCACTGATAGGCGGCGCTGGTATGCGGCACTCATGGGCGGCACTGATGGGCACTCATGGGCGGCACTGATGGGCACTCATGGGCGGCACAGGTGGGCACTGATAGGTGGCACAGGTGGGCACTGATAGGTGGGCACTGGGCATGGATTGGCACTGACAGACACTGGGGTGGCACTGATGATCACTGAGGGGTGGCACGGATGGATCACCTGTTGCCAATCAGTGCCCATGTGTGGGCACTGATTGGCATTATTTTTTTTTACTGCCTTTTTTTTTTTTTTTTTTTGTAAGTACCCTGGTGGTCTAGTGTGGGCACTCCCTGGTGGTCCGTGTGGCGATCAGAGGGGGGGCTGCGCTGATAAATAATCAGCGAGAACCCCCCCTGTCAGGAGAGCCGCTGATCGGCTCTCCTGTACTCGCGTCTGTCAGACATGAGTGAGGAAGAGCCGTCGGCGGCTCTTCCTGTTTACATCGTGATCAGCCGTGATTGGACACTGCTGATCACGTGGTAACGAGGCTCCGCCGGAGACTCGTTACCGAGATCGGAGGTGCAGGGTGTCAGACTGACACCCCCGCATCACCGATCGCTGCGCGCCCCTAGGGGCGCGCGCAGCGTGGAATCGTGCTAAGCCGTTTGAGAACGGCTAGTCACGATTTCATAACCACTTCCCGGCCGTAAATCTGCTATTGGCCGGGCGGGAAGTGGTTAAAAAAAAAAAAAATTAGCTGGCAGTCTGTGAGGCCATGCCTGCTTCCATCTTCTTTCAAAAATTGTTTCAGTACCTTGGTTTAATTAAAACAAGAAATGGAATACTTGCCACCTAGCTTGGCAATTGGTTGGGCAGACCTCTGCTTGAGAAGTACAATTTGGGGCACAATATGCCTGTTTTTCTAACTCGCTGAAGCCCGCCATGTAGTATCTACCAAGTAGGCCAATGGTGTCTACTCAGTTCAGTGCTTCCTGAAAACCAAAAGATCTCCCTGCAAGAGAAGAGCATAATGTGCTAGTGTGCATCGCATTCTAGCACATGATGAAAGAGTTACCTGAAAAAGCAAGGCGGCACGCGGCTCACCACATATTGAACACAACTTCCATATTCCGGCCCTCTTCCAGGTTCACAGCCATTTGAATGGCTAAGCGGCAATATAACATCCAACCACCACGCGGTGGTCCAGCCACGGCATACCGTCCATGAAGTGTGCATGAGGTACGCACTAGACCTAAACGGGCTCGTTTGTGGAAATTATACTGTCCTACCCAGGTGGGTCTTTTAGGTGGACCTATGGGTTAATGGTCGGGCAGGGTACCGTCACTTAAATTGAATGGTAGGGTCAGTTTCTATGGAAATTGCGAGCTGGGCAATCAATATATATCGAGGAATTTGTATCGGGGATATGTCTTTAGCACTTTTCATTAACTAGTTCAGCGGGGCATAGCACAGTTGTCTAGGCCAGATAAATCTTTTTTGACTTTTTTGTACTCCCTGCAATTTTCTGACTTCGTAGGCAAGAGTCGGGTGCTAATTTAGTGATCAGAGCAGAGCAAGACTCCTATTACAAAACAGCTCTCGGTCTCTGTCTATGCCTATGAGGTGAGGGGTGTGTGGTTTTCCTCCAATCAGCATTTTGTTATCTTGATGTTCTGAAATGCCCAAAAACATACCACTCTGTGTTAACCAGGAAGAGGAAATCCTAACAAAATCGGGAACTTTCCAAATTATAATAATACTATTGTGCAGGGATGAGTTTGTATTTAGAGGCAGGTGTGAGCTGTGTGATAATACACATAGTAGTGGATTGGGCACTATATTCACACAGCAGGTGCTGCTAATTCTAATTTGGTGTGTACTGTAGTTTCATGGTAGGGTCATTGCAATGAGGAAAACCTTTTCTAAACCCGGCCTTGTGTGATTATTTTTTCTTTCAGAAACACAACGGGTGTGACAGAGGAAGCGATAGAATTAGGAATGACATTGTGGGCATGATGTTCAAGTGAGTATTGGCCAGCTGGTGGAGTCTTCTGACCATCTAAGAAACCTGTCTTTTTGCCTAAGGCACTTTGATATACAAAGAATAAGACAGGCACTTGGACAAAGATATTTGTCTGAGGCGTCTTAACCACCAGGAGGTTCATCAAGGTCTTGCTTGAGGTTCTTGAATGATGGTTCCTGCTATGTGACCAAACAGGGGTGTTTGTTGAAGTCAGAATTTGATAACATCCTAGAAATATCGAGTGCCGGGAGGCGTTTCTTGTCCGGTGATCCTAATAATGGCAATTTGGTGAGCGTTTAGACAGCAGATCTCCTCTGATTTTATCTTCGGTCTTGTTTATGACAGAGACGGACACGTGTCCTTACATGAATACATGGCATTCATGATTAGAAGAGAACAAAATGTGAAGTCCAGCGCGAGGAGATTGAAAGTGATTCCGAGCGCTCAGCACTGAGCAGAAAACCGTACGTCACAAAAGAAAGAAGAATTACTCTCTCTTTTTTCAAAAAAAGTATAATTTCTCCTTCTATTTAACTTAATAGGCAAGCTAAAGTTGGACTGCTAGAGACCTTGACCTTCTATTGCAGTAACGGATTCCTAGAGAGTCTGGTGTTAGACCAATTCTTACAACCCTTTAGGAAACATGGATCCTAATGCCTTTTGTTTTTGAATAAAACTGAGATGTAATCGCATTTGTCGAATAAACTACAGCAAAGGTGTTGCCCCTTGCCTCAAGCTTGATTGTTTCCCTTCATTTCAAGTGATCCTTATGGGCAGCTATCTGCTTCTACTACAATATCCATATAGATGAACAGATGGACTGTCCCAACACACCACACAACTCAGTATCTAATACAGTGCGGAAAGTAACTATTTGAACACCCTGCTATTTTGCAAGTTCTCCCACTTGGAAAGATTGAGGGGTAGACATGGGGTGAAATTGCGTCATAGTAGTCGGTCCATGTCCAGTGAGAGACATAAATCCAAATTTTTTTTTCCAGAGAATCACACATTTATGATATTTTATTTTACTATTATTTTTTATGTATGTTATACAGCTGCAAAGAAGTATTTGAACACCTGTCTATCAGCTAGAATTCTGACCCTCAAAGACCTGTTAGTCTGCCTTAAAATGTCCACCTCCACTCCATTTATTATCCTAAATTAGATGCACCTGTTTGAGGTCATTAGCTACATAAAGACACCTGTCCACCCCATACAATCAGTAAGAATCCAACTACTAACATGGCCAAGACCAAAGAGCTGTCCAAAGACACTAGAGACAAAATTGTACACCTCCACAAGGCTGGAAAGGGCTACGGGGAAATTGCCAAGCAGCTTGGTGAAAAAATGTCAACTGTTGGAGCAATCATTAGAAAATGGAAGAAGCTAAACATGACTGTCAATCTCCTCGGACTGGGGCTCCATGCAAAAATCTCACCCGTGGGGTCTCAATGATCATAAGAAAGGTGAGAAATCAGCCCAGGACTACACGGGAGGAGCTGGTCAATGACCTGAAAAGAGCTGGGACCACCGTTTCCAAGGTTACTGTTGGTAATACACTAAGACGTCATGGTTTGTAATCATGCATGGCACGGAAGGTTCCCCTGCTTAAACCAGCACATGTCAAGGCCCGTCTTAAGTTTGCCAATGACCATTTGGATGATCCAGAGGAGTCATGGGAGAAAGTCATGTGGTCAGTTGAGACCAAAATAGAACTTTTTGGCCATAATTCCACTAACCGTGTTTGGAGGAAGAAGAATGATGAGTACCATCCCTACTGTGAAGCATGGGGGTGGTAGCATCATGCTTTGGGGGTGTTTTTCTGCACATGGGACAGGGCGACTGCACTGTATTAAGGAGAGGATGACCGGGGCCATGTATTGCGAGATTTTGGGCAACAACCTCCTTCCCTCAGTTAGAGCTTGGAAGACCCAGCCTCGACCCATCTTCAAACATGACAATGACCCGAAGCACACAGCCAGGATAACCAAGGAGTGGCTCTGTAAGAAGCATATCAAGGTTCTGGCGTGGCCTAGTCAGTCTCCAGACCTAAACCCAATAGAGAATCTTTGGAGGGAGCTCAAACTCCGTGTTTCTCAGCGACAGCCCAGAAACCTGACTGATCTAGAGAAGATCTGTGTGGAGGAGTGGGCCAAAATCCCTCCTCCAGTGTGTGCAAACCTGGTGAAAAACTACAAGAAACGTTTGAGCTCTGTAATTGCAAACAAAGGCTACTGTACCAAATAATAACATTGATTTTCTCAGGTGTTCAAATACTTCTTTGCAGCTGTATCATACAAATAAATAGTTAAAAAAATCATACATTGTGATTTCTGGAATATTTTTTTTTGATTATGTCTCTCACAGTGGACATGCACCTACGATGACAATTTCAGACCCCTCCATGATTTCCAAGTGGGAGAACTTGCAAAATAGCAGGGTGTTCAAATACTTATTTTCCGCACTGTATATACAGTAAAGCATACCAGTTATGCTCACTGTGGAACCTAAGGGGGTTATTCCTCAACATTGTGTAAAAAGACTGCTCCCATTTTCTCTGATCCTCCCCTTCGTTTACTGTCCATAATCCATCTGCTGGTAGAACAGACCCTTGGGGGCATTTGGCACATGCTCAGTTTGGTGTGTTTTTTTTTTTTCCCTTGGGTCAGAGGTCCTGCAGCCTCATAGACAGGCAGAGATGAATAAAAAAAAAAACTCCTACAAGCTTTAACCAGTGCTCAGCCGGACACAGATAGAAGTAATAAGACTGCTACATACTGCCAATGAGAAAAGGTATTTACTAAAATAATTGTTTTTCAATTTTCTGTGTGCTGTGGGAGGCAAGATAGATTAGATGCAGGGTCCTGGGTTTAGTAACACTTTAAAGCTTATAGTTCCAAGCTGGTCTCTGTCTACAAATCAGCAGTGAGCTGAAGCTCCTAATGGTAAAGACCAACAGGATTCCTTTACAGCGCTGGAGTCCCAAACCCAATTAGAATGAGATGCCCGCCAGTCCCGCCTTCAATACAATAATGCTGACCAAACACTCGGGCAGTTGTGTGGCTGCCACAAGTTTTTATCAAGATTCATCACCCAGCAATTTCTTGTAAAACTCTTGGCAGCAGGTTGCCTTAATCCCTTTGGTATTTTTTTTGTAAAGCTGGTGAATTCCAATAAAACATTTCTTCACGTTACAGTATGGTCAGCATAAGGGTGTGATTAGGTTTACCTGCTCATCCGCTGGAATAAAAGTGAATACAAAAACAAGAAAAGTTTACGTGTAGCTCAGAAAGACAGAAATGAAAAAACTAGCTAGACTTCAGAGCTAAGCGGTCAAACATAGCGACATAGGAAACCAGTACGCTTCCTTGCTAAACCCAGGAGCCTGCATGCACTATATCTGCTCTCCCACAGTACACAGAATTTGAAAATATAAACTTTTTCTCATCAACAGTATATAGCAGCCTTGTGATGACTTTCAGTTCCTAGTAAAAGCTTGTAGGAGAAGTTTTTATTTCCCCCTGATCCTCTGTCTGGACAGTGCTGATTGGCCCTGTGCTGATCACATGCATCCTCCCAAGAGAATACACACCAAACTGAGCATGTGTAGCCCGTGCACTGACTCTGTAAATATCAGGCTCTTTTTTGGGAGTGGGAGGAGGATCTGTGCATACAGGATCAAACAGCCTTTATACACAATACAAATGATTAACCCATTGGGTTCCACAGTGGGTATAACCAGCATGCTTTACTGCATATACTGACTGATTTTACTGTTGTGGGTTTAGTAACACTTTAAATCCCAGTTGAATTTCTATAAACAGGAGACTGTATGATATGAAAAAAAAAAAAGCTATTTTTTTTACAACTAAACTGTTCTGCAGCTAGGGTTAAAATGCCTTGCGTGTTACACTGCAGATCCAAACCATTGCATAACAGAGCTTAGCAGTCCATTGGGTCTATTCAGCAGCCCTGCTTGGTCCAGATCTCACCCCTCGCACAATGCTCATGCTTCCTGAGCAACAACTTGGATTGGGGCACTGTGCAAATACCCAAGTCGAACTGCTGGAGTCCCAGACCCCTGTGCTTTGGAGTGCTTTCAGCAGTGTAGATCTCCAGCATGCTGCCAGCACAGAACAATCTACAGTCCAACAGTATGGTAAAAACCCACCCACATTTATGCAGCCTGATTGTATTTAAGAAACCAAGCCTAAACTGGGTGTTAGCCGCGTATGTCTTGGCTAGGAAGAGCAACTTCCACATTTATGGAGCACTCAACCAGCATTCCTGTCATAAGCATAATAGACTGGTTTTACGTTTTTTTTTAATTTGTCAAAATCTATTTTGTTTTTCAGAACCTGACACGTGAACAGGCAGACTACTGCATCTCACACATGAAACCATATATGGACAGTAAGGGCCGCGAGTTGCCCTCTTCATACGACTATGTGGAATTCACGCGTTCGCTATTCGTGAACTGACGTAGCCCAATTAAAGCCCTTGCTCGTGAGCCTGCTGACTTTGGCTGTGCATGTCCTCCTTTCTCCCCGCACTGTGTTGTCATTGTTTTAGCTTTGGGTCTAGCCAACTGAAGAAGCGATATAAGCAGTGTGCTTTAATAAATGCTAAATATTCAGCCCGGTGTTGTGTGTATCTTTACATGAATCAGAAAATAATGGTTTGCTGGTGATTTCAGTAAAAACATGTAGATTCCTCCTCCTCAAGGATGATGCCACCGCCAGAACCGGAAAAACGTAAAGAAAAGGTACTGCTTGTCACCAACGCTTCTGTAGCCTGCCTGCCCCCCGCCGTGTAACATTTATAGCTACGGAGTGGGCACTTTGCTGGGTAGCCCCACCCCCCATATCTATTTAAGAAATGTCTCACGGTGGGAGCAGGCAGTCCACGGAAGTGTTTGATTTTTTTTATATATATATAGTCTTGTCTTTATTCACTTTTACACTTCAGTCAACACCAACCAGTGCTGCCAACCAGTGCTGCCCATCAGTCAGTGCCAACCAGTGCTGCCCATCAGTCAGTACCAACCAGTGCTGCCCATCAGTCAGTACCATCCAGTGCTGCCTTTCAGTGCCAACCAATGCTACTTATCAATGCCAGTGCTGCCTATCAGCCAGTACCAACCAGTGTTGCATATCTGTCCCAACCCGTGCTGCCCACCAGTCTGTCCCAACCCGTGCTGCCCACCAGTCTGTCCCAACCCGTGCTGCCCACCAGTCAGTCCCAACCCGTGCTGCCCACCAGTCAGTACCAACCCGTGCTGCCCACCAGTCAGTACCAACCCGTGCTGCCCACCAGTCAGTACCAACCAGTGCTGCCCATCAGTCAGTGCCAACCCGTGCTGCCCATCAGTCAGTGCCAACCCGTGCTGCCCATCAGTCAGTGCCAACCCGTGCTGCCCATCAGTCAGTGCCAACCCGTGCTGCCCATCAGTCAGTGCCAACCAGTGCTGCCCATCAGTCAGTACCAACCAGTGCTGCCCATCAGTCAGTACCATCCAGTGCTGCCTTTCAGTGCCAACCAATGCTACTTATCAATGCCAGTGCTGCCTATCAGCCAGTACCAACCAGTGTTGCATATCTGTCCCAACCCGTGCTGCCCACCAGTCTGTCCCAACCCGTGCTGCCCACCAGTCTGTCCCAACCCGTGCTGCCCACCAGTCTGTCCCAACCCGTGCTGCCCACCAGTCAGTACCAACCCGTGCTGCCCATCAGTCAGTGCCAACCAGTGCTGCCCATCAGTCAGTGCCAACCAGTGCTGCCCATCAGTCAGTGCCAACCAGTGCTGCCTATCAATGCCAGTGCTGCCTATCAGTGCCAACCAGTGCTGCCCATCTGTGCCAACCAGTGCTGCCTATCAGCCAGTACCAACCAGTGTTGCCTATCTGTGCCAACCAGTGCTGCCCATCAGTCAGTACCAACCAGTGCCGCCCGTCAGTGCCAACCAGTGCTGCCCGTCAGTGCCAACCAGTGCCGCCTATCAGTCAATACCAACCAGTGCTGCCTATCAGTTCCAACCAGTGCTGCCTATCAGTCAGTTCCAACCAGTGCTGCCTATCAGTTCCAACCAGTGCTGCCCATCAGTCAGTACCAACCAGTGCTGCCCATCAGTCAGTACCAACCAGTGCTGCCCATCAGTCAGTACCAACCAGTGCTGCCCATCAGTCAATACCAACCAGTGCTGCCCATCAGTCAGTACCAACCAGTGCTGCCCATCAGTCAGTACTGGTTGGTACTGACTGGTGGGCAGCACTGGTTGGTACCAACCCGTGCTGCCCACCAGTCAGTACCAACCAGTGCTGCCCACCAGTCAGTACCAACCAGTGCTGCCCACCAGTCAGTACCAACCAGTGCTGCCCACCAGTCAGTACCAACCAGTGCTGCCCATCAGTCAGTACCAACCAGTGCTGCCCATCAGTCAGTACCAACCAGTGCTGCCCATCAGTCAGTACCAACCCGTGCTGCCCATCAGTCAGTACCAACCCGTGCTGCCCATCAGTCAGTACCAACCCGTGCTGCCCATCAGTCAGTACCAACCCGTGCTGCCCATCAGTCAGTACCAACCAGTGCTGCCCATCAGTCAGTACCAACCAGTGCTGCCCATCAGTCAGTACCAACCAGTGCTGCCCACCAGTCAGTACCAACCAGTGCTGCCCACCAGTCAGTGCCAACCAGTGCTGCCCACCAGTCAGTGCCAACCCATGCTGCCCATCAGTCAGCGCCAACCAGTGCTGCCTATCAGTGCCAGTGCTGCTTTTCAGTGCCAACCAGTGCTGCCCATCAGTCAGTGCCAACCAGTGCTGCCCATCAGTCAGTGCCAACCAGTGCTGCCTATCAATGCCAGTGCTGCTTTTCAGTGCCAACCGTGCTGCCCATCAGTCAGTGCCAACCAGTGCTGCCCATCAGTCAGTACCAAACAGTGCTGCCCATCAGTCTACCAACCAGTGCCGCCTATCTGTGCCAACCAGTGCTGCCTATCAGTCAGTACCAACCAGTGCTGCCCATCAGTCAGTGCCAACCAGTGCTGCCCATCAGTCAGTGCCAACCAGTGCTGCCCATCAGTCAGTGCCAACCAGTGCTGCCCATCAGTCAGTGCCAACCAGTGCTGCCCATCAGTCAGTGCCAACCAGTGCTGCCCATCAGTCAGTGCCAACCAGTGCTGCCCATCAGTCAGTGCCAACCAGTGCTGCCCATCAGTCAGTGCCAACCAGTGCTGCCCATCAGTCAGTGCCAACCAGTGCTGCCCATCAGTCAGTGCCAACCAGTGCTGCCCATCAGTCAGTGCCAACCAGTGCTGCCCATCAGTCAGTGCCAACCAGTGCTGCCCATCAGTCAGTGCCAACCAGTGCTGCCCATCAGTCAGTGCCAACCAGTGCTGCCCATCAGTCAGTGCCAACCAGTGCTGCCCATCAGTCAGTGCCAACCAGTGCTGCCCATCAGTCAGTGCCAACCAGTGCTGCCTATCAATGCCAGTGCTGCCTATCAGCCAGTACCAACCAGTGTTGCCTATCTGTGCCAACCAGTGCTGCCCATCAGTCAGTACCAACCAGTGCCGCCCGTCAGTGCCAACCAGTGCTGCCCGTCAGTGCCAACCAGTGCTGCCCATCAGTCAGTGCCAACCAGTGCTGCCCATCAGTCAGTGCCAACCAGTGCTGCCCATCAGTCAGTGCCAACCAGTGCTGCCCATCAGTCAGTGCCAACCAGTGCTGCCCATCAGTCAGTGCCAACCAGTGCTGCCCATCAGTCAGTGCCAACCAGTGCTGCCCATCAGTCAGTGCCAACCAGTGCTGCCTATCAATGCCAGTGCTGCCTATCAGTGCCAACCAGTGCTGCCCATCTGTGCCAACCAGTGCTGCCTATCAGCCAGTACCAACCAGTGACGCCTGTCAGTGCCAACCAGTGCCGCCTGTCAGTGCCAACCAGTGCCGCCCGTCAGTGCCAACCAGTGCCACCTATCAGTCAGTACCAACCAGTGCTGCCTATCAGTGCCAGTGCTGCTTTTCAGTGCCAACCAGTGCTGCCCATCAGTCAGTGCCAACCAGTGCTGCCCATCAGTCAGTGCCAACCAGTGCTGCCTATCAATGCCAGTGCTGCTTTTCAGTGCCAACCCGTGCTGCCCATCAGTCAGTGCCAACCAGTGCTGCCCATCAGTCAGTACCAAACAGTGCTGCCCATCAGTCTACCAACCAGTGCCGCCTATCTGTGCCAACCAGTGCTGCCTATCAGTCAGTACCAACCAGTGCTGCCCATCAGTCAGTGCCAACCAGTGCTGCCATCAGTCAGTGCCAACCAGTGCTGCCCATCAGTCAGTGCCAACCAGTGCTGCCCATCAGTCAGTGCAACCAACCAGTGCTGCCCATCAGTCAGTGCCAACCAGTGCTGCCCATCAGTCAGTGCCAACCAGTGCTGCCCATCAGTCAGTGCCAACCAGTGCTGCCCATCAGTCAGTGCCAACCAGTGCTGCCCATCAGTCAGTGCCAACCAGTGCTGCCCATCAGTCAGTGCCAACCAGTGCTGCCCATCAGTCAGTGCCAACCAGTGCTGCCATCAGTCAGTGCCAACCAGTGCTGCCCATCAGTCAGTGCCAACCAGTGCTGCCTATCAATGCCAGTGCTGCCTATCAGTGCCAACCAGTGCTGCCCATCTGTGCCAACCAGTGCCACCTATCAGTCAGTACCAACCAGTGCTGCCTATCAGTGCCAGTGCTGCTTTTCAGTGCCAACCAGTGCTGCCCATCAGTCAGTGCCAACCAGTGCTGCCCATCAGTCAGTGCCAACCAGTGCTGCCCATCAGTCAGTGCCAACCAGTGCTGCCTATCAATGCCAGTGCTGCTTTTCAGTGCCAACCCGTGCTGCCCATCAGTCAGTGCCAACCAGTGCTGCCCATCAGTCAGTACCAAACAGTGCTGCCCATCAGTCTACCAACCAGTGCTGCCTTTCAGTACAACAACAGTGCCGCCTATCTGTGCCAACCAGTGCTGCCTATCAGTCAGTACCAACCAGTGCTGCCCATCAGTCAGTGCCAACCAGTGCTGCCCATCAGTCAGTGCCAACCAGTGCTGCCCATCAGTCAGTGCCAACCAGTGCTGCCTATCACTGCCAGTGCTGCCTATCAGTGCCAACCAGTGCTGCCCATCTGTGCCAACCAGTGCTGCCTATCAGCCAGTACCAACCAGTGTTGCCTATCTGTGCCAACCAGTGCTGCCCATCAGTCAGTACCAACCAGTGCCGCCCGTCAGTGCCAACCAGTGCTGCCCGTCAGTGCCAACCAGTGCCGCCTATCAGTCAATACCAACCAGTGCTGCCTATCAGTTCCAACCAGTGCTGCCTATCAGTCAGTTCCAACCAGTGCTGCCTATCAGTTCCAACCAGTGCTGCCCATCAGTCAGTACCAACCAGTGCTGCCCATCAGTCAGTACCAACCAGTGCTGCCCATCAGTCAGTACCAACCAGTGCTGCCCATCAGTCAATACCAACCAGTGCTGCCCATCAGTCAGTACCAACCAGTGCTGCCCATCAGTCAGTACCAACCAGTGCTGCCCATCAGTCAGTACCAACCAGTGCTGCCCATCAGTCAGTACCAACCAGTGCTGCCCATCAGTCAGTACCAACCAGTGCTGCCCATCAGTCAGTACCAACCAGTGCTGCCCATCAGTCAGTACCAACCCGTGCTGCCCATCAGTCAGTACCAACCAGTGCTGCCCACCAGTCAGTACCAACCCGTGCTGCCCACCAGTCAGTACCAACCCGTGCTGCCCACCAGTCAGTACCAACCAGTGCTGCCCACCAGTCAGTACCAACCAGTGCTGCCCACCAGTCAGTACAACCAGTGCTGCCCACCAGTCAGTACCAACCAGTGCTGCCCACCAGTCAGTACCAACCAGTGCTGCCCACCAGTCAGTACCAACCAGTGCTGCCCACCAGTCAGTACCAACCAGTGCTGCCCACCAGTCAGTACCAACCAGTGCTGCCCACCAGTCAGTACCAACCAGTGCTGCCCACCAGTCAGTACCAACCAGTGCTGCCCACCAGTCAGTACCAACCCGTGCTGCCCACCAGTCAGTACCAACCCGTGCTGCCCATCAGTCAGTGCCAACCAGTGCTGCCTATCAGTCAGTACCAACCAGTGCTGCCTATCAGTGCCAGTGCTGCTTTTCAGTGCCAACCAGTGCTGCCCATCAGTCAGTGCCAACCAGTGCTGCCCATCAGTCAGTGCCAACCAGTGCTGCCTATCAATGCCAGTGCTGCTTTTCAGTGCCAACCCGTGCTGCCCATCAGTCAGTGCCAACCAGTGCTGCCCATCAGTCAGTACCAAACAGTGCTGCCCATCAGTCTACCAACCAGTGCTGCCTTTCAGTACCAACCAGTGCCGCCTATCTGTGCCAACCAGTGCTGCCTATCAGTCACTGCCAACCAGTGCTGCCCATCAGTCACTGCCAACCAGTGTTGCCCATCAGTCAGTGCCAACCAGTGCTGCCCATCAGTCAGTGCCAACCAGTGCTGCCCATCAGTCAGTGCCAACCAGTGCTGCCCATCAGTCAGTGCCAACCAGTGCTGCCCATCAGTCAGTGCCAACCAGTGCTGCCCATCAGTCAGTGCCAACCAGTGCTGCCCATCAGTCAGTGCCAACCAGTGCTGCCCATCAGTCAGTGCCAACCAGTGCTGCCCATCAGTCAGTGCCAACCAGTGCTGCCCATCAGTCAGTGCCAACCAGTGCTGCCCATCAGTCAGTGCCAACCAGTGCTGCCCATCAGTCAGTGCCAACCAGTGCTGCCCATCAGTCAGTGCCAACCAGTGCTGCCCATCAGTCAGTGCCAACCAGTGCTGCCTATCAATGCCAGTGCTGCCTATCAGTGCCAGCCAGTGCTGCCTATCAGTGCCAGCCAGTGCTGCCTATCAGTTCCAACCAGTGCTGCCTATCAGTCAGTTCCAACCAGTGCTGCCTATAAGTTCCAACCAGTGCTGCCCATCAGTCAATACCAACCAGTGCTGCCCATCAGTCCAGTACCAACCAGTGCTGCCCATCAGTCAGTCAGTACCAACCAGTGCTGCCCATCAGTCAGTACCAACCAGTGCTGCCCATCAGTCAGTACCAACCAGTGCTGCCCATCAGTCAGTACCAACCAGTGCTGCCCATCAGTCAGTACCAACCAGTGCTGCCCATCAGTCAGTACCAACCAGTGCTGCCCATCAGTCAGTGCCAACCAGTGCTGCCCATCAGTCAGTGCCAACCAGTGCTGCCCATCAGTCAGTGCCAACCAGTGCTGCCCATCAGTCAGTGCCAACCAGTGCTGCCCATCAGTCAGTACCAACCAGTGCTGCCAATCAGTGCCAGCCAGTACTGCCCATCAGTCAGTGCCAACCAGTGTTGCCTATCCATGCCAACCAGTGCTGCCTATCAATACCAACCAGTGCTGCCCATCAGTCAGTTCCAACCAGTGCTGCCCATCTGTGCCAACCAGTGCTGCCTATCAGTCAGTACCAACCAGTGCTGCCTATCAGTGCCAGTGCTGCTTTTCAGTGCCAACCAGTGCTGCCCATCAGTCAGTGCCAACCAGTGCTGCCCATCAGTCAGTGCCAACCAGTGCTGCCTATCAATGCCAGTGCTGCTTTTCAGTGCCAACCCGTGCTGCCCATCAGTCAGTGCCAACCAGTGCTGCCCATCAGTCAGTACCAACCAGTGCTGCCCATCAGTCAGTACCAACCAGTGCTGCCCATCAGTCAGTGCCAACCAGTGCCGCCTATCTGTGCCAACCAGTGCTGCCTATCAGTCAGTACCAACCAGTGCTGCCTATCAGTGCCAGTGCTGCTTTTCAGTGCCAACCAGTGCTGCCCATCAGTCAGTGCCAACCAGTGCTGCCCATCAGTCAGTGCCAACCAGTGCTGCCCATCAGTCAGTGCCAACCAGTGCTGCCCATCAGTCAGTGCCAACCAGTGCTGCCCATCAGTCAGTGCCAACCAGTGCTGCCCATCAGTCAGTGCCAACCAGTGCTGCCCATCAGTCAGTGCCAACCAGTGCTGCCCATCAGTCAGTGCCAACCAGTGCTGCCCATCAGTCAGTGCCAACCAGTGCTGCCCATCAGTCAGTGCCAACCAGTGCTGCCTATCAATGCCAGTGCTGCCTATCAGTGCCAGCCAGTGCTGCCTATCAGTGCCAACCAGTGCTGCCCATCTGTGCCAACCAGTGCTGCCTATCAGCCAGTACCAACCAGTGTTGCCTATCTGTGCCAACCAGTGCTGCACATCAGTCAGTACCAACCAGTGCCGCCCGTCAGTGCCAACCAGTGCCGCCCGTCAGTGCCAACCAGTGCCGCCTATCAGTCAATACCAACCAGTGCTGCCTATCAGTTCCAACCAGTGCTGCCTATCAGTCAGTTCCAACCAGTGCTGCCTATAAGTTCCAACCAGTGCTGCCCATCAGTCAATACCAACCAGTGCTGCCCATCAGTCAGTACCAACCAGTGCTGCCCATCAGTCAGTACCAACCAGTGCTGCCCATCAGTCAGTACCAACCAGTGCTGCCCATCAGTCAGTACCAACCAGTGCTGCCCATCAGTCAGTACCAACCAGTGCTGCCCATCAGTCAGTGCCAACCAGTGCTGCCCATCAGTCAGTGCCAACCAGTGCTGCCCATCAGTCAGTGCCAACCAGTGCTGCCCATCAGTCAGTGCCAACCAGTGCTGCCCATCAGTCAGTGCCAACCAGTGCTGCCCATCAGTCAGTGCCAACCAGTGCTGCCCATCAGTCAGTGCCAACCAGTGCTGCCCATCAGTCAGTGCCAACCAGTGCTGCCCATCAGTCAGTGCCAACCAGTGCTGCCCATCAGTCAGTGCCAACCAGTGCTGCCCATCAGTCAGTGCCAACCAGTGCTGCCCATCAGTCAGTGCCAACCAGTGCTGCCCATCAGTCAGTGCCAACCAGTGCTGCCCATCAGTCAGTGCCAACCAGTGCTGCCCATCAGTCAGTGCCAACCAGTGCTGCCCATCAGTCAGTGCCAACCAGTGCTGCCTATCAGTGCCAACCAGTGCTGCCCATCTGTGCCAACCAGTGCTGCCTATCAGCCAGTACCAACCAGTGCTGCCTATAAGTTCCAACCAGTGCTGCCTATCAGTCAGTACCAACCAGTGCCGCCCGTCAGTGCCAACCAGTGCCGCCCGTCAGTGCCAACCAGTGCCGCCCGTCAGTGCCAACCAGTGCCGCCCGTCAGTGCCAACCAGTGCCGCCTATCAGTCAATACCAACCAGTGCTGCCTATCAGTTCCAACCAGTGCTGCCTATCAGTCAGTTCCAACCAGTGCTGCCTATAAGTTCCAACCAGTGCTGCCCATCAGTCAATACCAACCAGTGCTGCCCATCAGTCAGTACCAACCAGTGCTGCCCATCAGTCAGTACCAACCAGTGCTGCCCATCAGTCAGTGCCAACCAGTGCTGCCCATCAGTCAGTGCCAACCAGTGCTGCCCATCAGTCAGTGCCAACCAGTGCTGCCCATCAGTCAGTGCCAACCAGTGCTGCCCATCAGTCAGTGCCAACCAGTGCTGCCCATCAGTCAGTGCCAACCAGTGCTGCCCATCAGTCAGTGCCAACCAGTGCTGCCCATCAGTCAGTGCCAACCAGTGCTGCCCATCAGTCAGTGCCAACCAGTGCTGCCCATCAGTACCAACCAGTGCTGCCCATCAGTCAGTTCCAACCAGTGCTGCCCATCTGTGCCAACCAGTGCTGCCTATCAGTCAGTGCCAACCAGTGCTGCCCATCAGTCAGTACCAACCAGTGCTGCCCACCAGTCAGTACCAACCAGTGCTGCCCACCAGTCAGTACCAACCAGTGCTGCCCACCAGTCAGTTCCAACCAGTGCTGCCCACCAGTCAGTTCCAACCAGTGCTGCCCATCAGTCAGTACCAACCAGTGCTGCCCACCAGTCAGTACCAACCAGTGCTGCCCACCAGTCAGTACCAACCAGTGCTGCCCACCAGTCAGTACCAACCAGTGCTGCCCACCAGTCAGTACCAACCAGTGCTGCCCACCAGTCAGTACCAACCAGTGCTGCCCACCAGTCAGTACCAACCAGTGCTGCCCACCAGTCAGTACTAACCAGTGCTGCCCATCAGTCAGTACCAACCAGTGCTGCCCATCAGTCAGTGCCAACCCGTGCTGCCCATCAGTCAGTGCCAACCCGTGCTGCCCATCAGTCAGTGCCAACCAGTGCTGCCTATCAGTCAGTACCAACCAGTGCTGCCTATCAGTGCCAGTGCTGCTTTTCAGTGCCAACCAGTGCTGCCCATCAGTCAGTGCCAACCAGTGCTGCCCATCAGTCAGTGCCAACCAGTGCTGCCTATCAGTCAGTACCAACCAGTGCTGCCTATCAATGCCAGTGCTGCTTTTCAGTGCCAACCCGTGCTGCCCATCAGTCAGTGCCAACCAGTGCTGCCCATCAGTCAGTGCCAACCAGTGCTGTCCATCAGTCAGTGCCAACCAGTGCTGCCCATCAGTCAGTGCCAACCAGTGCTGCCTATCAATGCCAGTGCTGCCTATCAGTGCCAACCAGTGCTGCCCATCTGTGCCAACCAGTGCTGCCTATCAGCCAGTACCAACCAGTGTTGCCTATCTGTGCCAACCAGTGCTGCCCATCAGTACCAACCAGTGCTGCCTATCAATGCCAGTGCTGCTTTTCAGTGCCAACCAGTGCTGCCCATCAGTCAGTACCAACCAGTGCCGCCCGTCAGTGCCAACCAGTGCCGCCCGTCAGTGCCAACCAGTGCCGCCTATCAGTCAATACCAACCAGTGCCGCCTATCAGTTCCAACTAGTGCTGCCTATCAGTCAGTTCCAACCAGTGCTGCCTATCAGTTCCAACTAGTGCTGCCCATCAGTCAGTGCCAACCAGTGTTGCCTGTCAGTGCCAACCAGTGTTGCTTATCTGTGCCAACAAGTGCAGCCCATCAGTCAGTACCAACCAGTGCTGCCCATCTGTGCCAACCAGTGCTGCCCATCAGTCAGTGCCAACCAGTGCTGCCTATCTGTGCCAACCAGTGCTGCCCATCAGTACCAACCAGTGCTGCCCATCAGTACCAACCAGTGCTGCCCATCAGTACCAACCAGTGCTGCACATCAGTGCCAACCAGTGCTGCCCATCAGTCAGTGCCAACCAGTGCTGCCCATCAGTCAGTGCCAACCAGTGCTGCCCATCAGTCAGTACCAACCAGTGCTGCCCATCAGTCAGTACCAACCAGTGCTGCCCATCAGTCAGTACCAACCAGTGCTGCCCATCAGTCAGTACCAACCAGTGCTGCCAATCAGTCAGTACCAACCAGTGCTGCCCATCAGTCAGTACCAACCAGTGCTGCCCATCAGTCAGTACCAACCAGTGCTGCCCATCAGTCAGTACCAACCAGTGCTGCCCATCAGTCAGTACCAACCAGTGCTGCCCATCAGTCAATACCAACCAGTGCTGCCCATCAGTCAGTACCAACCAGTGCAGCCCATCAATCAGTACCAACCAGTGCTGCCCATCTGTGCCAACCAGTGCTGCCCATCAGTCAGTGCCAACCAGCGCTGCCCATCAGTCAGTGCCAACCAGTGCTGCCCATCAGTACCAACCAGTGCTGCCCATCAGTCAGTTCCAACCAGTGCTGCCCATCAGTCAGTGCCAACCAGTGCTGCCCATCAGTCAGTACCAACCAGTGCTGCCCATCAGTCAATACCAACCAGTGCTGCCCATCAGTCAGTACCAACCAGTGCAGCCCATCAATCAGTACCAACCAGTGCTGCCCATCTGTGCCAACCAGTGCTGCCCATCAGTCAGTGCCAACCAGCGCTGCCCATCAGTCCATCAGTCAGTGCCAACCAGTGCTGCCCATCAGTACCAACCAGTGCTGCCCATCAGTCAGTTCCAACCAGTGCTGCCCATCTGTGCCCACCAGTGCTGCCTATCAGTCAGTACCAACCAGTGCTGCCCATCAGTCAGTACCAACCAGTGCTGCCCATCAGTCAGTACCAACCAGTGCTGCCCATCAGTCAGTACCAACCAGTGCTGCCCATCAGTCAGTACCAACCAGTGCTGCCCATCAGTCAGTTCCAACCAGTGCTGCCCATCAGTCAGTTCCAACCAGTGCTGCCCACCAGTCAGTACCAACCAGTGTTGCCCACCAGTCAGTACCAACCAGTGCTGCCCACCAGTCAGTGCCAACCAGTGCTGCCCATCTGTGCCAACCAGTGCTGCCCATCTGTGCCAACCAGTGCTGCCCACCAGTCAGTACCAACCAGTGTTGCCCACCAGTCAGTACCAACCAGTGCTGCCCATCAGTCAGTACCAACCAGTGCTGCCCACCAGTCAGTGCCAACCAGTGCTGCCCATCAGTCAGTACCAACCAGTGCTGCCCATCAGTCAATACCAACCAGTGCTGCCCATCAGTCAATACCAACCAGTGCAGCCCATCAATCAGTACCAACCAGTGCTGCCCATCTGTGCCAACCAGTGCTGCCCATCAGTCAGTGCCGACCAGCGCTGCCCATCAGTCCATCAGTCAGTGCCAACCAGTGCTGCCCATCAGTACCAACCAGTGCTGCCCATCAGTCAGTTCCAACCAGTGCTGCCCATCTGTGCCAACCAGTGCTGCCTATCAGTCAGTACCAACCAGTGCTGCCCATCAGTCAATACCAACCAGTGCTGCCCATCAGTCAATACCAACCAGTGCAGCCCATCAATCAGTACCAACCAGTGCTGCCCATCTGTGCCAACCAGTGCTGCCCATCAGTCAGTGCCAACCAGCGCTGCCCATCAGTCCATCAGTCAGTGCCAACCAGTGCTGCCCATCAGTACCAACCAGTGCTGCCCATCAGTCAGTTCCAACCAGTGCTGCCCATCTGTGCCAACCAGTGCTGCCCATCAGTCAGTGCCAACCAGTGCTGCCCATCAGTCAGTACCAACCAGTGCTGCCCATCAGTCAGTACCAACCAGTGCTGCCCATCAGTCAGTACCAACCAGTGCTGCCCATCTGTGCCAACCAGTGCTGCCCACCAGTCAGTACCAACCAGTGTTGCCCACCAGTCAGTGCCAACCAGTGCTGCCCACCAGTCAGTGCCAACCAGTGCTGCTCATCAGTCAGTACCAACCAGTGCTGCCCATCAGTCAGTGCCAACCAGTGTTGCCCATCAGTCAGTGCCAACCAGTGCTGCCCATCAGTCAGTGCCAACCAGTGCTGCCCATCAGTCAGTGCCAACCAGTGCTGCCCATCAGTCAGTGCCAACCAGTGCTGCCCATCAGTCAGTGCCAACCAGTGCTGCCCATCAGTCAGTGCCAACCAGTGCTGCCCATCAGTCAGTGCCAACCAGTGCTGCCCATCAGTCAGTGCCAACCAGTGCTGCCCATCAGTCAGTGCCAACCAGTGCTGCCTATCAATGCCAGTGCTGCCTATCAGTGCCAGCCAGTGCTGCCTATCAGTGCCAACCAGTGCTGCCCATCTGTGCCAACCAGTGCTGCCTATCAGCCAGTACCAACCAGTGTTGCCTATCTGTGCCAACCAGTGCTGCACATCAGTCAGTACCAACCAGTGCCGCCCGTCAGTGCCAACCAGTGCCGCCCGTCAGTGCCAACCAGTGCCGCCTATCAGTCAATACCAACCAGTGCTGCCTATCAGTTCCAACCAGTGCTGCCTATCAGTCAGTTCCAACCAGTGCTGCCTATAAGTTCCAACCAGTGCTGCCCATCAGTCAATACCAACCAGTGCTGCCCATCAGTCAGTACCAACCAGTGCTGCCCATCAGTCAGTACCAACCAGTGCTGCCCATCAGTCAGTACCAACCAGTGCTGCCCATCAGTCAGTACCAACCAGTGCTGCCCATCAGTCAGTACCAACCAGTGCTGCCCATCAGTCAGTACCAACCAGTGCTGCCCATCAGTCAGTACCAACCAGTGCTGCCCATCAGTCAGTACCAACCAGTGCTGCCCATCAGTCAGTGCCAACCAGTGCTGCCCATCAGTCAGTGCCAACCAGTGCTGCCCATCAGTCAGTGCCAACCAGTGCTGCCCATCAGTCAGTGCCAACCAGTGCTGCCCATCAGTCAGTGCCAACCAGTGCTGCCCATCAGTCAGTGCCAACCAGTGCTGTCCATCAGTCAGTGCCAACCAGTGCTGCCCATCAGTACCAACCAGTGCTGCCCATCAGTCAGTTCCAACCAGTGCTGCCCATCTGTGCCAACCAGTGCTGCCTATCAGTCAGTACCAACCAGTGCTGCCTATCAGTGCCAGTGCTGCTTTTCAGTGCCAACCAGTGCTGCCCATCAGTCAGTGCCAACCAGTGCTGCCCATCAGTCAGTGCCAACCAGTGCTGCCTATCAATGCCAGTGCTGCTTTTCAGTGCCAACCCGTGCTGCCCATCAGTCAGTGCCAACCAGTGCTGCCCATCAGTCAGTACCAAACAGTGCTGCCCATCAGTCTACCAACCAGTGCTGCCTTTCAGTACCAACCAGTGCCGCCTATCTGTGCCAACCAGTGCTGCCTATCAGTCAGTACCAACCAGTGCTGCCCATCAGTCAGTGCCAACCAGTGCTGCCCATCAGTCAGTGCCAACCAGTGCTGCCCATCAGTCAGTGCCAACCAGTGCTGCCCATCAGTCAGTGCCAACCAGTGCTGCCCATCAGTCAGTGCCAACCAGTGCTGCCCATCAGTCAGTGCCAACCAGTGCTGCCCATCAGTCAGTGCCAACCAGTGCTGCCCATCAGTCAGTGCCAACCAGTGCTGCCCATCAGTCAGTGCCAACCAGTGCTGCCCATCAGTCAGTGCCAACCAGTGCTGCCCATCAGTCAGTGCCAACCAGTGCTGCCTATCAATGCCAGTGCTGCCTATCAGTGCCAGCCAGTGCTGCCTATCAGTGCCAACCAGTGCTGCCCATCTGTGCCAACCAGTGCTGCCTATCAGCCAGTACCAACCAGTGCTGCCTATAAGTTCCAACCAGTGCTGCACATCAGTCAGTACCAACCAGTGCCGCCCGTCAGTGCCAACCAGTGCCGCCCGTCAGTGCCAACCAGTGCCGCCCGTCAGTGCCAACCAGTGCCGCCCGTCAGTGCCAACCAGTGCCGCCTATCAGTCAATACCAACCAGTGCTGCCTATCAGTTCCAACCAGTGCTGCCTATCAGTCAGTTCCAACCAGTGCTGCCTATAAGTTCCAACCAGTGCTGCCCATCAGTCAATACCAACCAGTGCTGCCCATCAGTCAGTACCAACCAGTGCTGCCCATCAGTCAGTACCAAACCAGTGCTGCCCATCAGTCAGTACCAACCAGTGCTGCCCATCAGTCAGTGCCAACCAGTGCTGCCCATCAGTCAGTGCCAACCAGTGCTGCCCATCAGTCAGTGCCAACCAGTGCTGCCCATCAGTCAGTGCCAACCAGTGCTGCCCATCAGTCAGTGCCAACCAGTGCTGCCCATCAGTCAGTGCCAACCAGTGCTGCCCATCAGTCAGTGCCAACCAGTGCTGCCCATCAGTCAGTGCCAACCAGTGCTGCCCATCAGTACCAACCAGTGCTGCCCATCAGTCAGTTCCAAACCAGTGCTGCCCATCTGTGCCAAACCAGTGCTGCCTATCAGTCAGTGCCAACCAGTGCTGCCCATCAGTCAGTACCAACCAGTGCTGCCCACCAGTCAGTACCAACCAGTGCTGCCCACCAGTCAGTACCAACCAGTGCTGCCCACCAGTCAGTACCAACCAGTGCTGCCCACCAGTCAGTTCCAACCAGTGCTGCCCATCAGTCAGTACCAACCAGTGCTGCCCACCAGTCAGTACCAACCAGTGCTGCCCACCAGTCAGTACCAACCAGTGCTGCCCACCAGTCAGTACCAACCAGTGCTGCCCACCAGTCAGTACCAACCAGTGCTGCCCACCAGTCAGTACCAACCAGTGCTGCCCACCAGTCAGTACCAACCAGTGCTGCCCACCAGTCAGTACTAACCAGTGCTGCCCATCAGTCAGTACCAACCAGTGCTGCCCATCAGTCAGTGCCAACCCGTGCTGCCCATCAGTCAGTGCCAACCCGTGCTGCCCATCAGTCAGTGCCAACCAGTGCTGCCTATCAGTCAGTACCAACCAGTGCTGCCTATCAGTGCCAGTGCTGCTTTTCAGTGCCAACCAGTGCTGCCCATCAGTCAGTGCCAACCAGTGCTGCCCATCAGTCAGTGCCAACCAGTGCTGCCTATCAGTCAGTACCAACCAGTGCTGCCTATCAATGCAGTGCAGTGCTGCTTTTCAGTGCCAACCCGTGCTGCCCATCAGTCAGTGCCAACCAGTGCTGCCCATCAGTCAGTGCCAACCAGTGCTGTCCATCAGTCAGTGCCAACCAGTGCTGCCCATCAGTCAGTGCCAACCAGTGCTGCCTATCAATGCCAGTGCTGCCTATCAGTGCCAACCAGTGCTGCCCATCTGTGCCAACCAGTGCTGCCTATCAGCCAGTACCAACCAGTGTTGCCTATCTGTGCCAACCAGTGCTGCCCATCAGTACCAACCAGTGCTGCCTATCAATGCCAGTGCTGCTTTTCAGTGCCAACCAGTGCTGCCCATCAGTCAGTACCAACCAGTGCCGCCCGTCAGTGCCAACCAGTGCCGCCCGTCAGTGCCAACCAGTGCCGCCTATCAGTCAATACCAACCAGTGCCGCCTATCAGTTCCAACTAGTGCTGCCTATCAGTCAGTTCCAACCAGTGCTGCCTATCAGTTCCAACTAGTGCTGCCCATCAGTCAGTGCCAACCAGTGTTGCCTGTCAGTGCCAACCAGTGTTGCTTATCTGTGCCAACAAGTGCAGCCCATCAGTCAGTACCAACCAGTGCTGCCCATCTGTGCCAACCAGTGCTGCCCATCAGTCAGTGCCAACCAGTGCTGCCTATCTGTGCCAACCAGTGCTGCCCATCAGTACCAACCAGTGCTGCCCATCAGTACCAACCAGTGCTGCCCATCAGTACCAACCAGTGCTGCACATCTGTGCCAACCAGTGCTGCCTATCAGTCAGTGCCAACCAGTGCTGCCCATCAGTCAGTGCCAACCAGTGCTGCCCATCAGTCAGTGCCAACCAGTGCTGCCCATCAGTCAGTACCAACCAGTGCTGCCCATCAGTCAGTACCAACCAGTGCTGCCCATCAGTCAGTACCAACCAGTGCTGCCCATCAGTCAGTACCAACCAGTGCTGCCAATCAGTCAGTACCAACCAGTGCTGCCCATCAGTCAGTCAGTACAACCAGTGCTGCCCATCAGTCAGTACCAACCAGTGCTGCCCATCAGTCAGTTCCAACCAGTGCTGCCCATCAGTCAGTACCAACCAGTGCTGCCCATCAGTCAATACCAACCAGTGCTGCCCATCAGTCAGTACCAACCAGTGCAGCCCATCAATCAGTACCAACCAGTGCTGCCCATCTGTGCCAACCAGTGCTGCCCATCAGTCAGTGCCAACCAGCGCTGCCCATCAGTCCATCAGTCAGTGCCAACCAGTGCTGCCCATCAGTACCAACCAGTGCTGCCCATCAGTCAGTTCCAACCAGTGCTGCCCATCTGTGCCAACCAGTGCTGCCTATCAGTCAGTGCCAACCAGTGCTGCCCATCAGTCAGTACCAACCAGTGCTGCCCATCAGTCAATACCAACCAGTGCTGCCCATCAGTCAGTACCAACCAGTGCAGCCCATCAATCAGTACCAACCAGTGCTGCCCATCTGTGCCAACCAGTGCTGCCCATCAGTCAGTGCCAACCAGTGCTGCCCATCAGTCAGTGCCAACCAGCGCTGCCCATCAGTCCATCAGTCAGTGCCAACCAGTGCTGCCCATCAGTACCAACCAGTGCTGCCCATCAGTCAGTTCCAACCAGTGCTGCCCATCTGTGCCCACCAGTGCTGCCTATCAGTCAGTACCAACCAGTGCTGCCCATCAGTCAGTACCAACCAGTGCTGCCCATCAGTCAGTACCAACCAGTGCTGCCCATCAGTCAGTACCAACCAGTGCTGCCCATCAGTCAGTACCAACCAGTGCTGCCCATCAGTCAGTACCAACCAGTGCTGCCCATCAGTCAGTTCCAACCAGTGCTGCCCATCAGTCAGTTCCAACCAGTGCTGCCCATCTGTGCCAACCAGTGCTGCCCACCAGTCAGTACCAACCAGTGTTGCCCACCAGTCAGTACCAACCAGTGCTGCCCACCAGTCAGTGCCAACCAGTGCTGCCCATCTGTGCCAACCAGTGCTGCCCACCAGTCAGTACCAACCAGTGTTGCCCACCAGTCAGTACCAACCAGTGCTGCCCATCAGTCAGTACCAACCAGTGCTGCCCACCAGTCAGTGCCAACCAGTGCTGCCCATCAGTCAGTACCAACCAGTGCTGCCCATCAGTCAATACCAACCAGTGCTGCCCATCAGTCAATACCAACCAGTGCAGCCCATCAATCAGTACCAACCAGTGCTGCCCATCTGTGCCAACCAGTGCTGCCCATCAGTCAGTGCCGACCAGCGCTGCCCATCAGTCCATCAGTCAGTGCCAACCAGTGCTGCCCATCAGTACCAACCAGTGCTGCCCATCAGTCAGTTCCAACCAGTGCTGCCCATCTGTGCCAACCAGTGCTGCCTATCAGTCAGTACCAACCAGTGCTGCCCATCAGTCAATACCAACCAGTGCTGCCCATCAGTCAATACCAACCAGTGCAGCCCATCAATCAGTACCAACCAGTGCTGCCCATCTGTGCCAACCAGTGCTGCCCATCAGTCAGTGCCAACCAGCGCTGCCCATCAGTCCATCAGTCAGTGCCAACCAGTGCTGCCCATCAGTACCAACCAGTGCTGCCCATCAGTCAGTTCCAACCAGTGCTGCCCATCTGTGCCAACCAGTGCTGCCCATCAGTCAGTGCCAACCAGTGCTGCCCATCAGTCAGTACCAACCAGTGCTGCCCATCAGTCAGTACCAACCAGTGCTGCCCATCAGTCAGTACCAACCAGTGCTGCCCATCTGTGCCAACCAGTGCTGCCCACCAGTCAGTACCAACCAGTGTTGCCCACCAGTCAGTGCCAACCAGTGCTGCCCACCAGTCAGTGCCAACCAGTGCTGCTCATCAGTCAGTACCAACCAGTGCTGCCCATCTGTGCCAACCAGTGCTGCCCACCAGTCAGTACCAACCAGTGTTGCCCACCAGTCAGTACCAACCAGTGCTGCCCATCAGTACCAACCAGTGCTGCCCACCAGTCAGTGCCAACCAGTGCTGCCCATCTGTGCCAACCAGTGCTGCCCACCAGTCAGTACCAACAAGTGCTGCCCACCAGTCAGTACCAACCAGTGCTGCCCACCAGTCAGTACCAACCAGTGCTGCCCACCAGTCAGTGCCAACCAGTGCTGCTCATCAGTCAGTACCAACCAGTGCTGCCCATCAGTCAGTACCAACCAGTGCTGCCCATCTGTGCCAACCAGTGCTGCCCACCAGTCAGTACCAACCAGTGCTGCCCACCAGTCAGTACCAACCAGTGCTGCCCACCAGTCAGTGCCAACCAGTGCTGCTCATCAGTCAGTACCAACCAGTGCTGCCCATCTGTGCCAACCAGTGCTGCCCACCAGTCAGTACCAACCAGTGTTGCCCACCAGTCAGTACCAACCAGTGCTGCCCATCAGTACCAACCAGTGCTGCCCATCAGTACCAACCAGTGCTGCCCATCAGTACCAACCAGTGCTGCCCACCAGTCAGTGCCAACCAGTGCTGCCCATCTGTGCCAACCAGTGCTGCCCACCAGTCAGTACCAACAAGTGCTGCCCACCAGTCAGTACCAACCAGTGCTGCCCACCAGTCAGTACCAACCAGTGCTGCCCACCAGTCAGTACCAACCAGTGCTGCCCACCAGTCAGTGCCAACCAGTGCTGCTCATCAGTCAGTACCAACCAGTGCTGCCCATCTGTGCCAACCAGTGCTGCCCACCAGTCAGTACCAACCAGTACTGCCCACCAGTCAGTACCAACCAGTGCTGCCCACCAGTCAGTGCCAACCAGTGCTGCTCACCAGTCAGTGCCAACCAGTGCTGCCCACCAGTCAGTACCAACCAGTGCTGCCCACCAGTCAGTACCAACCAGTGCTGCCCACCAGTCAGTACCAACCAGTGCTGCCCACCAGTCAGTACCAACCAGTGCTGCCCACCAGTCAGTACCAACCAGTGCTGCCCACCAGTCAGTACCAACCAGTGCTGCCCGCCAGTCAGTACCAACCAGTGCTGCCCATCAGTCAGTGCCAACCAGTGCTGCCCATCAGTCAGTGCCAACCAGTGCTGCCCATCAGTCAGTGCCAACCAGTGCTGCCCATCAGTCAGTACCAACCAGTGCTGCCCATCAGTCAGTACCAACCAGTGCTGCCTATCTGTGCCAACCAGTGCTGCCCACCAGTCAGTACCAACCAGTGCTGCCCATCAGTCAGTACCAACCAGTGCTGCCCATCAGTCAGTACCAACCAGTGCTGCCCATCAGTCAGTACCAACCAGTGCTGCCCATCAGTCAGTACCAACCAGTGCTGCCTGTCTGTGCCAACCAGTGCTGCCCACCAGTCAGTACCGACCAGTGCTGCCTGTCTGTGCCAACCAGTGCTGCCCACCAGTCAGTACCAACCAGTGCTGCCCATCAGTCAGTGCCAACCAGTGCTGCCCATCAGTCAGTGCCAACCAGTTCTGCCCATCAGTCAGTGCCAACCAGTGCTGCCCATCAGTCAGTGCCAACCAGTGCTGCCCATCAGTCAGTGCCAACCAGTGCTGCCCATCAGTCAGTGCCAACCAGTGCTGCCCACCAGTCAGTGCCAACCAGTGCTGCCCATCAGTCAGTACCAACCAGTGCTGCCCATCAGTCAGTACCAACCAGTGCTGCCTATCTGTGCCAACCAGTGCTGCCCACCAGTCAGTACCAACCAGTGCTGCCCATCAGTTAGTACCAACCAGTGCTGCCCATCAGTCAGTACCAACCAGTGCTGCCCATCAGTCAGTACCAACCAGTGCTGCCCATCAGTCAGTACCAACCAGTGCTGCCCATCTGTGCCAACCAGTGCTGCCCACCAGTCAGTACCAACCAGTGTTGCCCACCAGTCAGTACCAACCAGTGCTGCCCATCAGTACCAACCAGTGCTGCCCATCAGTACCAACCAGTGCTGCCCATCAGTACCAACCAGTGCTGCCCACCAGTCAGTGCCAACCAGTGCTGCCCATCTGTGCCAACCAGTGCTGCCCACCAGTCAGTACCAACAAGTGCTGCCCACCAGTCAGTACCCAACCAGTGCTGCCCACCAGTCAGTACCAACCAGTGCTGCCCACCAGTCAGTACCAACCAGTGCTGCCCACCAGTCAGTGCCAACCAGTGCTGCTCATCAGTCAGTACCAACCAGTGCTGCCCATCTGTGCCAACCAGTGCTGCCCACCAGTCAGTACCAACCAGTACTGCCCACCAGTCAGTACCAACCAGTGCTGCCCACCAGTCAGTGCCAACCAGTGCTGCTCACCAGTCAGTGCCAACCAGTGCTGCCCACCAGTCAGTACCAACCAGTGCTGCCCACCAGTCAGTACCAACCAGTGCTGCCCACCAGTCAGTACCAACCAGTGCTGCCCACCAGTCAGTACCAACCAGTGCTGCCCACCAGTCAGTACCAACCAGTGCTGCCCACCAGTCAGTACCAACCAGTGCTGCCCGCCAGTCAGTACCAACCAGTGCTGCCCATCAGTCAGTGCCAACCAGTGCTGCCCATCAGTCAGTGCCAACCAGTGCTGCCCATCAGTCAGTGCCAACCAGTGCTGCCCATCAGTCAGTGCCAACCAGTGCTGCCCATCAGTCAGTGCCAACCAGTGCTGCCCATCAGTCAGTACCAACCAGTGCTGCCTATCTGTGCCAACCAGTGCTGCCCACCAGTCAGTACCAACCAGTGCTGCCCATCAGTCAGTACCAACCAGTGCTGCCCATCAGTCAGTACCAACCAGTGCTGCCCATCAGTCAGTACCAACCAGTGCTGCCCATCAGTCAGTACCAACCAGTGCTGCCTGTCTGTGCCAACCAGTGCTGCCCACCAGTCAGTACCGACCAGTGCTGCCTGTCTGTGCCAACCAGTGCTGCCCACTAGTCACAGTACCAACCAGTGCTGCCCATCAGTCAGTGCCAACCAGTGCTGCCCATCAGTCAGTGCCAACAGTTCTGCCCATCAGTCAGTGCCAACCAGTTCTGCCCATCAGTCAGTGCCAACCAGTGCTGCCCATCAGTCAGTGCCAACCAGTGCTGCCCATCAGTCAGTGCCACAACCAGTGCTGCCCATCAGTCAGTGCCAACCAGTGCTGCCCATCAGTCAGTGCCAACCAGTGCTGCCCATCAGTCAGTACCAACCAGTGCTGCCCATCAGTCAGTACCAACCAGTGCTGCCTATCTGTGCCAACCAGTGCTGCCCACCAGTCAGTACCAACCAGTGCTGCCCATCAGTTAGTACCAACCAGTGCTGCCCATCAGTCAGTACCAACCAGTGCTGCCCATCAGTCAGTACCAACCAGTGCTGCCCATCAGTCAGTACCAACCAGTGCTGCCCATCTGTGCCAACCAGTGCTGCCCATCAGTGCCAACCAGTGCTGCCCATCTGTGCCAACCAGTGCTGCCCACCAGTCAGTACCAACCAGTGCTGCCCACCAGTCAGTACCAACCAGTGCTGCCCATCAGTCAGTACCAACCAGTGCTGCCCATCAGTCAGTACCAACCAGTGCTGCCCATCAGTCAGTACCAACCAGTGCTGCCCATCAGTCAGTACCAACCAGTGCTGCCCATCAGTCAGTACCAACCAGTGCTGCCCATCAGTCAGTACCAACCAGTGCTGCCCATCAGTCAGTACCAACCAGTGCT
This sequence comes from Rana kukunoris, assembly GCA_029574335.1. Taxonomy (NCBI): domain Eukaryota; kingdom Metazoa; phylum Chordata; class Amphibia; order Anura; family Ranidae; genus Rana; species Rana kukunoris. Next base: position 57,112 of record JAJQKJ010002243.1, on the reverse strand, counting down.
GCCCATCAGTCAGTGCCAACCAGTGCTGCCCATCAGTTAGTGCCAACCAGTGCTGCCCATCAGTCAGTGCCAACCAGTGCTGCCCATCAGTCAGTACCAACCAGTGCTGCCCATCAGTCAGTACCAACCAGTGCTGCCCATCAGTCAGTACCAACCAGTGCTGCCCACCAGTCAGTACCAACCAGTGCTGCCCATCAGTCAGTACCAACCAGTGCTGCCCATCAGTCAGTACCAACCAGTGCTGCCCATCAGTCAGTACCAACCAGTGCTGCCCATCAGTCAGTGCCAACCAGTGCTGCCTGTCTGTGCCAACCAGTGCTGCCTGTCTGTGCCAACCAGTGCTGCCTGTCTGTGCCAACCAGTGCTGCCCACCAGTCAGTACCAACCAGTGCTGCCTGTCTGTGCCAACCAGTGCTGCCCACCAGTCAGTACCAACCAGTGCTGCCCATCAGTCAGTACCAACCAGTGCTGCCCATCAGTCAGTACCAACCAGTGCTGCCCATCAGTCAGTACCAACCAGTGCTGCCCATCAGTCAGTACCAACCAGTGCTGCCCACCAGTCAGTACCAACCAGTGCTGCCCACCAGTCAGTACCAACCAGTGCTGCCCATCAGTCAGTACCAACCAGTGCTGCCCCATCAGTCAGTACCAACCAGTGCTGCCCATCAGTCAGTACCAACCAGTGCTGCCCATCAGTCAGTACCAACCAGTGCTGCCATGTCTGTACCAACCAGTGGACTGCATTTCTGGGATCTGTAATGTGCTGCCCACCTGCTGCCCATCAGTAACCAACCAAGGGATGGCACATCTGTCACGACCACTAAATGTTGACCTGCTGGCTTGCCAAAAACAGTGAGTGAAATCAGTAGTGTGCCATCAGTCAGTGCTGCCCATCAGTCTGTGCCATCCATGTGCTCATCAGTACTATACAACCCAGTGCTGCCCATCAGTCAGTACCAACCAGTGCTGCCATATCTGTGCCAGCCAGCTGCCGCCCACCAGTCATACCAATCCAGTGCTGCCCACCAGTCAGTACCAACCAGTGCTGCCCATCAGTCAGTACGCTAAAACCAGTGCTGCCATCCATCAGTACCAACCAGTGCTGCCCATCAGTCAGTAACCAATCAGTGCTGCCCATCAGTCAGTACCAACCAGTGCTGCCCATCAGTCAGTGCCCAACAGTGCTGCCCATCAGTCAGTGCCAACCAGTGCTGCTCTCATCAGTCAAGTGCCATACCAGTGCTGCTCATCAGTCAGCACCAACCAGTGCTGCCCATCAGTCAGTACCAACCAGTGAGGCCTATCTGTGCCAACCATGCTGCCCACCAGTCAGTACCAAACCATGCTGCCCATCAGTCATACCAACCAGTGCTCGCCCATCAGTCAGTACCAACCAGTGCTGCCTATCTGTGCCAACCATTTCTGCCCACCATCAGTACCAACCAGTGCTGCCCATCAGTCCAGTACCAACCAGTGCTGCCCATCAGTCAGTACCAACCAGTGCTGCCCATCAGTCAGTACCAACCAGTGCTGCCCATCCAGTCAGTGCCAACCAGTGCTGCCCATCAGTCAGTGCCAACCAGTGCTGCCCATCAGTCAGTGCCAACCAGTGCTGCCCATCAGTCAGTACCAACCAGTGCTGCCTATCTGTGCCAACCAGTGCTGCCCACAGTCAGTACCAACCAGTGCTGCCCATCCAGTCAGTACCAACCAGTGCTGCCCATCAGTCAGTACCAACCAGTGCTGCCTATCTGTGCCAACCAGTGCTGCCCACCAGTCTGTACCAACCAGTGCCTGCCCATCAGTCAGTACCAACCAGTGCTGCCCATCAGTCAGTACCAACCAGTGCTGCCCATCAGTCAGTACCAACCAGTGCTGCCTATCTGTGCCAACCAGTGCTGCCCACCAGTCAGTACCAACCAGTGCTGCCCATCAGTCAGTACCAACCAGTGTTGCCCATCAGTCAGTGCCAACCAGTGCTGCCCATCAGTCAGTGCCAACCAGTGCTGCTCATCAGTCAGTGCCAACCAGTGCTGCCCATCAGTCAGTGCCAACCAGTGCTGCTCATCAGTCAGTACCAACCAGTGCTGCCCATCAGTCAGTACCAACCAGTGCTGCCTATCTGTGCCAGCCAGTGCTGCCCACCAGTCAGTACCAACCAGTGCTGCCCACCAGTCAGTACCAACCAGTGCTGCCCATCAGTCAGTACCAACCAGTGCTGCCCATCAGTCAGTACCAACCAGTGCTGCCCATCAGTCAGTACCAACCAGTGCTGCCCATCAGTCAGTACCAACCAGTGCTGCCTATCAATGCCAGTGCTGCTTTTCAGTGCCAACCAGTGCAGCCTATCCGTGCCAGTGCTGCCTATCAGTGCCAACCAGTGCCAACCAGTCAGTGCCAACCAGTGCTGCCCATCAGTCGGTACCAACCAGTGCTGCCCATCAGTCAGTACCAACCATTGCTGCCCATCTGTGCCAGTGCTGCTTATCAATGCCAACCAGTTCTGCCTATCAGTGCCAACTAATGCAACCTATCAATGCCAGTGCTGCTTTTCAGTGCCAACCAATGCAGCCTATCTGTGCCAGTTCTGCTTATCAATGCCAAACCAGTTCTGCCTATCAGTGCCAACCAGTGCTGCCTATCAGTGCCAACCAGTGCTGCCTATCAGTGCTGCTTATCAGTGCTGCCTATCAGTGCTGCCTATCAATGCCAACCAGTGCTGCCTATCAGTGCCAGCCAATGCTAAATATCAATGCCAGTGCTGCTTTTCAGTGCCAACCAATGCAGCCTATCTGTGCCAGTGCTGCTTATCAATGCCAACTAGTTCTGCCTATCAGTGCCAACCAGTGCTGTATATCAGTGCCAACCAGTGCTGCCTATCCGTGCCAACCAATGCTACCTATCAATGCCAGTGCTGCTTTTCAGTGCCAACCAATGCAGCCTATCTGTGCCAGTGCTGTCTATCAGTGCCAACCAGTGCTGCCTATCAGTGCTGCCTATCAGTACCAACCAATGCTACCTATCAATGCCAGTGCTGCCTATCAGTGCCAACCAGTGCTGCCTATCAGTGCCAGTGCTGCCAATCAGTGCCAACCAATGCGGCCTATCCGTGCCAGTGTTGCTTATCCGTGCCAACCAATGCTGCCTATCCGTGCCAGTGCTCCTTATCAATGTCAGTTCTGCCTATCAGTGCCAACCAGTGATGCCTATCAGCGCCAACCAGTGCTGCCTTTCAGTACCAACCAATGCTACCTATCAATGCCAGTGCTGCTTTTCAGTGCCAACCACTGCAGCCTATCACTGCCACTCTATCAGTGCCAACCAAAGCTGTAAATCAGTGCCAACCAAAGCTGTAAATCAGTGCCAACCAATGCTGTAAATCAGTGCCAGCCAATGCTGCCAATCAGAGCCCATCAGTGCTGCCAGAGCCCATCAGTGCTGCCAATCAAAGCCCACCAGTGCTGCCAATCAAAGCCCACCAGTGCTGCCAATCAAAGCCCACCAGTGCTGCCAATCAAAGCCCACCAGTGCTGCCAATCAAAGCCCACCAGTGCTGCCAATCAGAGCCCACCAGTGCTGCATATGAGTGCCCATCAGTGATGCCAGTCCGTGTCCAGTGATGCCAGTCAGTATCCATAAGTGCAACCAATCAGAGCCCATCAGTGATGCATATCAGTACCGCCTATCAGTGCCACATATCAGTGCTACCAATTGGTGTCTATCAACGCTGCCAATCAGTGCCTACCAGTGCTGCCTTAGCAGGGATGGTGGAAACCCCTCTACAGATAAGTGCAACAACTTTTTAGTTGGGAGTTTCACACCATTATAGCACTTTGGAATTTACATGTTTTAGATTGTTACACTTAATTGTATATGTTTTAGTCGCGCTTATAATGTGAATTATTGCTTTTGAAGTACATTTTTTCACCACCCTGCTAAGTCCGTGTCTTTATGGACCTTGCTTTGTGCTCTGGTGCGCAGTCATGTTGAATCAGGAAGGTGCCGTCCTCCAAACTCTTCCCACAAAGTTGGGAGCATGAAATTGTCCAAAATTTCTTGGTATACTGACACCTTAAGAGTTCCTTTCACTGGAACTAAGGGGCCAAGCCCAACCACTGGAAAACAACCCCACATCATATTATTTGAACCAGTGCACAAAGCAAGGTCCATAAAGACCTGGATGAGCGAGTTTGGGGTGAAGGAACTTGACTGACCTGCACGGAGTCCTGATCTCAACCGGATAGAACACCTTTGGGATGAATTAGAGTGGAGACTGCAAGCCAGGCCTTCTCGTCCAACATCATTGCCTGATCTCACAAATGCGCTTCTGGAAGAATGGTCAAACATTCCCATAGACACCCTCCTAAACCTTGTGGGCAGCCTTCCCACAAGAGTTGAAGCTGTTATAGCTGCAAAGGGCAGGCCAACTCAATATTAAACCCTATGGACTAAGACTGGGATGCCATTAACCACTTTATTACTGGGCACTTAAACCCCCTTCATGCCCAGACCAATTTTCAGATTTCAGCGCTGACGCATTTTGAATGACAATTGCGCGGTCATACAACACTGTACTCAAATTATATTTTTATCATTTTTTCCCACAAATAGAGCTTTTTTTTGGTGGCATTTGATCATCTCGGAGATTTAAATTTTTTTGCGCTATAAACAAAAAAAAGGCAGATTTTGTTTTAAAAAAAAAAACAATATTTCTTACTTTGTTATTAGAATATCCCATTTTTTTTTTTCCTCGGCCGATATGTATTCTTCTACATATTTTTGTTAAAAAAAAAAAAAAAATCGCAATAAGCGTATATTGACTGGTTTGCGCAAAAGTTATAGCGCCTAAAAAATAGGGGATAGATTTCTGAATTATTTTGTTTTACTAGTAATGGCGCCAATCTGCGATTTGTTTTGTCAGGCCTGCGATATTCACATTTATACAGCGATCTGCTATAAAAATGCATGAATTACTGTATAAATGTGACTGGCAGGGAAGGGGTTAACACTAGGGGGTGAGGCAGGGGTTAAATGTATTCCCTGGGTGTGTTCTAACTGTGTGGGGGGAGGGTACTGACTGGGGGAGGTGACCGATGCTGTGTCCCTATGTACAAGGGACACAGAACGGTCTCCTCTCCCTGACAGGACGTGGAGCTCTGTGTTTACACACAGAGCTCCACGTCCCTGCTGTCACCGCCGATCGCGTGTACCGGGCCGAAATCGCGGCTGCCAGGCACACGCATCGGCTCCTCAGCGATGCGCCGGGACAGTGTTTACCCGCTGCATGCCTCCCAGCGGCGCGCGTGGGTAATGGAACTAAAAGGACGTCCAAAGACGTCCACTCAGCACTTGAGAGCCGCGCTGTGGACGTCTTTCATCTATAGCACGGGTCTCAAGTGGTTAAAAGTTATGTGTGTGTAAAGGCAGGCGTACTAATACTTTTGACTGTATATACATATATACACACACATATACATACACACACACACACGTATGTGTGCTTGAGCTTTTGGGTGCACACCCTAATGCAATAGGCTGCGCACGTCTATGCTGATGACTCTATTGATAAAGCCGCTCCTTAGCACCCAGCTATATACAGTGTTTTTAAAGTGGAAAAAAAGCAAGGTTTTACAACCGCAAAACAATTTGGAAAAATGCATCAATCGCAGCCCGCATAAGATGTGAACCTAAACTCGAGATGAGCAGGTTTTTAACCAGGTGTGTGGAGGTGAAGGAATCACTGGAGGAAGGAATTAAAAGATTGCGGTTTTTGGGGAGCACTGGACTTTTTTTTTATTTTACTAATTGTTTGCACATCTTGTTTGTTGCCTCACAAGCTGGAATTAACATGGATTTTCTGAGGGAGGGTGGAGGCAGGTAAGCATTGGTCCTGTTCCAAGTGTCAACACAGAGCTCAACCTCTAGGGGGAGAAACCAAGGGTCGGGAGGATTGAGGAGGGCCATGGCTCATAGGGCCGCGGGGAGGACAGAAGAGAGTAGGAATGGGTGGGGATGGGTCCAGGCATGGGTGGGTCCAGGGATGGGTGGGAAGGGGGAACGCCAGGAGATGTTACGAGAGAGTCAATATAGCTGAATATTAGTAAAAATGCTTAAATGACATATAATTTTATACAACGTGAGAGGGTTAAATGCTCCCATTAAATGTGCTAATATATTGAAAGAACTGAGTTCACTGAAGGCGGACGTGGTTTTGCCATAAAATAATCTCTCAGACTTACCTCCTATGGTACTATGGCGACTCACCTATTAGTCGAACTAAGGGTGTGGCCATAGGGTTTGCCAAGGAGATTAGACGAAAGAAGGACGGACCCAGATGGGAGATACCTGTTCCTGAGAGGGAAATTAACGGAACCGAAGTCTCATTGCCAAACATATAAGGCCCAAATAAAAACTCTATCAAATAGATAGGAGCTCGGAATGGCCTGGAGGAACAAATTAAAAAAGAAAATGCATCAATATCAACTAGTAGATGTGTGGAGGACACAACATAATAAGCAGCGGGATTATACATTCCGTTCCCCTGTACACACGAGACGTACTCCAGGATAGACTTTTTCCTGATTGAGCATTACTGGAAATGGTAAGTAGTACTAAAATTGGAATAGTGACCTTTTCGGATCACGCGCCAGTAACATTACAACTGAAAATAGGGGAGACCCAATACAAGAGTAATAGTTGGAGACTTAATGAAGAACTCTTACTTGATAAAGTAGTAGAAAAGAGAATAATAGAACAATTTTTTAAGATTAATAGTACAGAGGATATGTCGGAGGCCGTAGTCTGGGACTGAGAATATTAATTAATGAGGGAGCGGAGAAAAAAACAAAGGCGAATAAAATAATTCTAACAAAATAAATATACGAATTGCAACTAGAACATAAGCAAACTAGAGAAAAATAATCCCTATTAAATATTAAAAGAGAAGCGCTGAGAGAATTAATAGAGCAGTAAACTCGAATAGAGTATAACTAATAAGTAGTATAGTATAAGTAAAGAAAGAAAGGTACCAATGGGGAAATAAGCCTGGGAAATATTTAGCAAAACTATTAAAGAAAAAAAACAGCCAACTATGTAGAAAAAATACAAACAGATAGTGGGGAAGTAGTATATAAAATAGGAGAAATAGCAAAAATCTTTCAAGATTATTATAAGAGACTCTATTCAATTAATAAGAACGAAACAAGAAGGGATCACACAAAAAGGGGAGAAAATAAAAACCTTTTTAAGTGAAATAGAATGTGATAAAATATCAGAAGACAAACTTGACATTCTAGAGGCCCCTATAACAGAAGAAGAGAGCAGGGAAATTATTAAAAAAATCACTGAGTAAAAAAAGCCCAGGACCGGCTGGTCTGACGATACACCATTATAAAAAAATGTAATATATTTTAGTCCCTCGAATGTGTTCTTACATGAACGAGATAGGTACAAGGTGGGATATCCGTAGAGAGGCATTGGAGGCCACTATTACCATAATCCTGAAAGAGGTTAAAGATAGTACACTTTGCTCTAGCTATAGACCAAGTTCACTTTTAAATAACGATACCAAGATATTTTCTAAAATATTGGCAGGGAGGATGAAAACAATTATGAACGACCTGATACATACTGATCAGGTAGGTTTTGTGCCCCGGAGGGGAGGGATAATGGAATTAGAACTCTTTTGGCTATACAGAAAATTAAAGATAGTGGGGCCCCAGGTCTACTCCTGTCAGTTGATGCTGAATAAGCGTTTGACAGGGTAGACTGGGGCTTCATGTACAACACTCTAGAAGCAATAGGAATAGGACCAAGAATGATCACTTGGATAAAGGCACTTTACAACCGACCTATGGCAAGAGTGAAAGTTAACAGGACCCTCTCTGGATTATTCGAAATGCATAATGGTACAAGACAGGGATGTCCTCTATCCCCCCTATTGTTCGTGTTGGCTCTAGAACCCCTATTAAGAGGGATAAGGAGGAACCCAGGTTTAAGGGGAATAGGGGCAGGAGTGGAAGTACACAAACTGGCGGCATACGTGGATGATATACTATTATATAACTAGTCCCAGAATAACCCTATCAAATTCAATGAAATCATTAAAAGAATATGGAGAGATATCCAACTTTAAAATGAACCCGACCAAGTCTGAAGCCCTAAGCATGAATAACGCAAAAAGGGACCGAAACATCTATCAAAAAGAATTCCTGCTTGTCTGGGGAAAAAAAAAAAGAACTAAAATATTTAGGAGTTAAAATTACAACTACCGAGAAGTTATATAAAGCACATTTTTATGCCTCTATTAGGTGATATCAAGGCAGAATTTAACAGACTGATAATTCTTCCCAAAATTATGTATAAAATGCAGATGCTCCTGATTTCACTACCATAGGTGTATTTTAAAACTCTACAAACGATGTTGCTAAAATTTGTCTGGTGAAGGAAAAAAGCACGTATTAGTTGGGTAACACTGACGAAAAAAAAAAAAGGCACAAGGGGGGTTGGGTGCACCAGATATTAGAAATTATAAAATATATAAAATAACAAAAAAAAAAAGAGATGGGTAAATATGGAATTTCAAATGAATAAGGTGGGGGAAGATTATATGGATTCCAGCACAATATAGAGAACTTTTCAGGGATACGCATATCATTACATGGAATGCAATAAAAGATTGTGATAAGGTATATAATAGGGAAAAATGGGAGTTTAATTCCCCGCTAATATCACTAACAGACAGAAAATATTTCACACCAGGTATATATAATTTATTTGGAAAATGGATCACAAAAGAGAATGCACAATTGAGAGACGTTATGACGCAGGACAAACTGAGTACACATCAGGAATTAAAAAATAGAGGGGGAAGTGGTAAATAAATGAATGGCGGTATGCCCAGTTACAACAATTCTTCAAGGCATTGCCTCAGCCTATTAGATCGGCAGAGAATTTACGGCCCTTGGAGAAACTCAGTGGAGAAAAAGGAGGGAAGGGAGTGACCAAATATTGGAGGAGGTAAAAAGTCTGGAAATACCGCCATACATTAAAAATTGGGAGGAGAAACTGGGGACACAGTTAAATGAACTAGAGATAAAACAATTAATGAACAGTGTACATTCCACATCAGTAAATAGTAAGATGACAGAGTTAAACTATAAGTGCCTGGCGTGTTGGTACATGACAGCAGATAAGGCACATAAATGCAATAAGGAAATATCAGAACTTTGCTGGCGTGGATTTAACCACTTGCTTACTGGGCACTTAAACACCCTTCCTGCCCAGAGCAATTTTCAGCTTTCAGCACTCTCACACTTTGAATGACAATTACTCAGTCATGCAACACTATACCTAAATGATTTTTTTGTCATTTTCTTCCCACAAATAGAGCTTTCTTTTGGTGGTATTTGATCACCTCTGGGTTTTTTATTTTTTGCGCTATTAATAAAAAAAGACCGAAAATTTTGAAAAAAAATGATTTTTTCTTAGTTTCTGTGATAAAATTTTGCAAATTATTAATTTTTCTTCATAAATTTTGGCCACAATTTATACTGCTACATGTCTTTGATAAAAATAACCCAATTTTTTTCGAAATTATTTGGTCTGTGTGAAAGTTTTAGAGTCTACAAGCTATAGTGCAAATCATAATAAATTATCACATATGATCACACACGATGTACTGAAGGCCTATCTCATTTCTTGAGACCCTAACAAGCCAGGAAAGTACAAATGCCCCCCAAATAACCCCTTTTTGGAAAGTAAACATTCCAAGGTATTTATTAAGAGGCATGGTGAGGTATTTGAAGTTGTAATTTTTTCCCACAATACTTTGCAAAATTAAGATTTTTATTTTTTATTTAAAACTGTTCTCAAAATTGTCAATGTAATAGCTTATTTCTCTCACATGGCATGTGCATACCACAAATTACACCCCAAAATACATTCTGCTACTCCTCCTGAGTAAAACGATACCCCATGTGTGAGAATTTTTCACTGTCTGGCCACATACGGAGGCCCAACATGCAGGAAGCGCCATTCGGGGTTTTTGGAGCATAAATTGCACATCTAACTAGTTGACTACCTATTACACTTTTGAAGGCCCTGGAACACCAGGACAATGGAAATACCCACAAAATGACCCCATTTTGGAAAGCTAACACCCCAACGTGTAATCTATGAGGCATAATGAGTCTTTTGAACGGTTCATTTTTTTCCAGAAGTTTTTGGAACACGTGGAAAAAAATGAAAACGCATTTTTTTTTACACAAAGTTGTCAGTTTCTAAGATATTTCCAACACATAGCATGTACATAGCAAAAATTACACCCCAAAATACATTCGGCTACTCCTCCTGAGTACAACGATACCACATGTGTGAGACTTCTACACAGCCTGACCACATACAGAGACCCAACATGCAAGGAACACCGTCAGGTGTTCCAGAGACACATAGCATGCACATACCAAGAATTACACCCCAAAATACATTATGCTGAGCAAAGCGTAAACAAAAGATTACCTGTGGTAATAGTAGCGCAGTTCTACACAGCAGGATAGCACTGGTCCAGGCAGCAGGCAGGGACTTGGTCAGCAACTGCATACACAAATGTCCAGGCAGGGATACAGTCCCGTCAGGGTTAGTGCAGGTGGTCAGTTCATGCATCAGGCAGAGGCATGATGGCATAGGTCCTACAGGCAGCAGGCAGAAGTAGGGCCTCGTTCAGGACAGAATGGGGACAGGGGTAGAGGCTTCACCCACCCAAATCTCTTTGAAGCCTCCGGGCAACCAGACCCTAATCTAGAATGAGAAAACAAAAAAAAATGTTTTCTTCATCCAGAAAAACTTTTCTGGAGCCCCTCACATATGTGAGACCCCTGTGTTAAATCCCACTAGTCCAGTAGCAGGGTACAAGATCAGTCCAAGGGGCAGGCAAAAGGCATGGTCAAACAGTCCGAGGTCAGTTCCAGATCAGGCAGAGGCATTACAGAATCGTTGGGCAGAAGAATGGTCAAAAAACAAGCCGGGGTCAGTTCCGGTTCAGGCAGAGATATTACAAAATCGTTAGGCAGAATCGTGGTCAAAAAACAAGCCGGGGTCAGTTACAGAGCAGGCAGTGGCATAAGGGGTGTGAAGGTGTATGAAGGCAGGAACGGAGGATTAATAATTTAGTTTGGTATGGTAAATCCGAAAACAGTCAATTAGACAAAGGCCAGGCTGTGAAGGGCAATCGGCACATTGGAAAGATGTGTCTCTTCTGATTCCTTGACTGGTACACACCTTACATTTTTTTTGACGTCGTCGGCCTGTTTCTGTGGGAGGGACTCTACCGGGAAAATGACGCTCGGCGAGACGACTTAAAACATCAGATCGGATAGTTTGGGGTGGGCCGTTCGGGAAAATAAGGGCAGTGATAAGGTCCTCTTGGTATCCAAGGAAGCGTTTGGGGTTTTGGGTGGAGTTGCGGTATATTACATACGAGTTGTATATGGCCAATTGAAAAAAATAAATGGCAACTTTTTTGTACCAATGGTACGTCCGCCTTATGGCGAGATAGGGTTCAAGCATCTGGTCATTGAAGTCAACTCCGCCCATAAACAAATTATAGTCCTGGATGCATGTTGGCTTTCGAATGGTGGTGCCACGCCTTCTGCGGGTTTCAACAGCGGTGTCATTGTGGATGGTGGATAGCATATAGACGTCTCTTCTGTCCTTCCACTTTACTGCCAGGACCTCTTTATTTCGCATACTTGCTGATTCTCCTCTTTTTAGTTTTTTTTTTACAAGACTTTGAGGAAAGCCCTTCCGATTATTTCTGACGGTGCCACATGCTGGCGTCTGCTTCTGGTGCAGGTTGTGGAACAGGGGAAGGGAGGTATAGAAGTTATCCACGTACAGATGATATCCCTTTTCCAATAGGGGGGTGATGAGTTCCCAAACAATTTTGCCACTTGATCCCAAGTAGTCTGGGCAATTAGGGGGATTCAGCTTGGTGTCCTTGCCTTCGTACACTCTGAAGGCATACAAGTATCCTGTGACTCGGTCACACAATTTGTAGATCTTCACGCCATAGCGGGCTCTTTTGCTGGGGATAAATTGTTTGATTTGAAGCCTGCCAGTGAATTTCACAAGGGACTCATCCACACAGATGTGTTGGTCCGGGGTATACAATTGGGGGAATTTTTCAGAAAAATAAGTCAGTAAGGGCCGAATTTTAAAAAGCCTGTCGTGATTTGGGTGATTTCGGGGATGGCACTGGGTGTTATCGTTAAAATGTAGGAATCTCATGATGAGGTAGTATCGGGATCTGGGCATTACACTGGAAAAGATTGGCATGTGATAGATTGGCATTTTGGACCAAAAGGCACGTGAAGCGTTTTTTGGGTTGAGTCCCATACATAATGTGAGGCCTAAAAAAAATTTCAACTCCTCCACCGTAAGCTCTCTCCACTGGAAGGGACGGGCATAATAGGATGTGGGATTTTGTTGAATAAATTGCTGTGCATATAGGTTGCACTGGGCCACAATTTCGGATAGCATGTCCTCTGTGAACATCAGGTTGAAATAATCGATTGGGGAAAAATTCTCCGTGTCCACCTGGATTCCTGGCTGGGCCGTGAAAGGGGGAATGTTGGCTTCTCCAGAATTTGGAGGAAGCCACAAGGGGTTTTGAAGGGCATAGGGAAGGCCAGCATAGGTCCTTGGCCTTTCTTGCTGAGGCACTGAGGTGCTTGTGGATGGCACTGCGGTGCTTGTGGATGGCACTGCGTTGCTTGTGGATGGCACTGCGGTGCTTGTGGATGGCACTGGAGTACTGGAGGATGGCACTGCCTGACCAGAACGCCTTCGCTTAGCGGGCCGGCTATCTTCCTCCTCGGAGTCACTCAGTGTTCCACTACTGGGGGCTGGCTCATAATTGACGTCCGAATCCGAATCCGAATTGGAAATAGAATCAGAAAGAGTGAGCTGCATGTTGCTCTCGTTGGGCGCGGAAAGGATTTGGTATGCCTCCTCCAGGGAATAGGTTTTTTTTGACATGGTGGCGGGCACTGATTGGCGGCACAGGCACTGATGAGGTGAATCAGATGGGCACAGATGAGGTGGCACAGATGTGCACTGACTAATTGCACAGGTGGCACTGAGGCAGCAAAGATGAGACGGGCACTGGTTGGCGGCACAGGCGGGCACTGGTTGGCGGCACAGGCGGGCACTGATTGGTGGCACAGACGGGCACTGATTGGCAGCACAGGCGGGCACTGATTGGCGGCACAGGCACTGATGAGGTGAATCAGATGCGCACTGATTGGCGGAGCAGATGGGCACTGACTAATTGCACAGGTGGCACTGAGGCAGCACAGATGAGGCGGCACTGATTGGCGGCACAGGCGGGCACTGATTGGCGGCACAGGCGGGCACTGATTGGCGGCACAGGCGGACACTGATTGGCGGCACAGGCGGACACTGATTGGCGGCACAGGCTGGCACTGATTGGCGGCACAGGCTGGCACTGATTGGCGGCACAGGCTGGCACTGATTGGCGGCACAGGCTGGCACTGATTGGCGGGACAGGTGGGCACTGATGAGGTGGGCACTGATGAGGTGGCACAGGTGGGATGGCACTGGGACAGTACTGGGATGGCACTGGGACAGTACTGGGATGGCACTGGGACAGTACTGGGATGGCACAAATTATAACTTTCTTTTACTGACACTTTTCACTCACAGATCCGTCTCTCTCCTCACACGCTGTCTCTGTGTGAGGAGGGAGAAGCTGCAATGAGAGATGATCTCATATGTTTACATTTGAGATCATCTCTCATTGGCCGCCCAGATCGCATAGCAAACGGCCACTCTGATTGGCCGTTCGCCGCGACCTGTGATTGGATGTGTCCAAGGGACACAGGCAGCACAGAATTTCCCCGCTGCGCGCTCGGGAGCGCGCGCAGGGAACGTCTTAGAGAGAGAGAGAGATGAGAGATGATCTCATATGTTTACATTTGAGATCATCTCTCATTGGCCACTCCGATCGCATAGCAAACGGCCACTCTGATTGGCCGTTCGCCGCGATCTGCTATTGGCTGTGTGCAAGGGACACGGCCAGTACAGAATTTCCCCGCTGCGCGCACGGGAGCGCGCGCGGGGAACGTCTTAAAGACATGCCGTCAATTGACGGCCTGTTGACAAATTAGATTCGCGCTAGAGCCGTCATTCGACTGTAGCGCGGATCTCAACTGGTTAAAGAAATAGGGAATATGGCACACATATGGTAGACATGTCCGGAAAAAAAAATTACTGGAGTAAGAGCACATATTTAATAACTGAAATAACCAATATTGAGGTCCCAGAGGACCCATGGGGATGTTTACATCACAGGATTAGAATTTCATCTAAGCGATATTTGAAAACATTGCTCCCACACCTGTTAAATGCTGCTAATCCCGAGTACACACGATCATTTTTCAGCATGTAGTAAAAACAACGTTTTTCCAACTCCATCATTAAAACAACGCTGCCCACACACCATCATTTTAAAAAAATTATCTAGCAAAGCACGGTGACGTACGACGGCACTATAAAGGGGAAGTTCTATTCACCTTTGGGCTGCTTTAGCTGATTTCGTGTTAGTAAAAGGTGATTCCCGTCTCATAACTTGCTTCTGAGCATGCACGGGTGTTTCACATCGTTTTACCCCACACACAATAATTTTTTACAACCCGAAAAACGACATCGTTTAAAACGACGTTAAAAAATGCAGCATGTTCGAATTTTGTTTTTGTTGTTTTCCAGAACCCGAAAAATTATGTAAAGCCCACGCACGATCATTTTAAATAATATTTTTTTAAAACAACGCTTTTTTCATGCCAAAAAATCGATCGTGTGTACACGGCATTAGAGTTCAATAGCCAGACATTGGCAAGATAGGGAAAGCCCCTCGATGAGACATTGGTGCAATAAAATAAATGTGATGCAAAACTTAGAATATTTAAGGCTCAGTGACATAGATGGTTCAGAAGAGTATGGGGAGAAATGGAGACAATGGATAGAATTTAAGCAGACAATGAAATTTGCAGAAATTATGGGAGCATAATAAAGTAAGACAGTTTTGAGTTGAGAAAAGGGGCCTGGTGGTTCGGGACTGGGCGGGGGGTGAAAGGGATTATTACTAGGTTCGATTTTTTTTCATTTCTCATTTATATACGTTTTAGAATAGAAGAGATAATTGTTAATGAAAAGAGGTCTTTCATGAAAAGATTTAATAAAGAAATAGAATACTAAAAAAAAAAAAAAATCAGGTGAGAGGAGGCGACACTCTTTGACTTTTCCCAGTTGTTCAGGTAGGATTACCACCTCTTTAGGGTTGCCTTCCCCTGACCTAAATGGTCACCTATCATATTATATTTCTGCCTTCAATGTCCTTATTCTCCTTTCTGCTATTTTTTGTTATTTTTGCCTTTTACCTCTACTGCCAAACTCTACTTTAATTCTTGTTTCTTACCCCTCATGTTTTATTTTTCTGTGTTGGTTGACATCCACCATTACCACAAGCGGCAGTGCCAGTGCTTTGATAGTGCCTCACTTCCACCCACTGGCCATGCACAGTTCTGGTGGCAGTGATATTGGTTATGGACACAATGCTGGGTGGAGGAGTAAGTGACATCTGGATTGGATTGACCACCAGAATTGAAACGGCACTTGATTGTGACCTTTTTCAATGTGTTTGTTGTGTGTCCCAGACCTAATGGGGACATCCAGAGTCAGGGACAGCTAACATCCATCTGTGTAGAGTGGGTTACATGGCATGTTGGGTGTGATGAAAGACTGAGTGATGGGCGCCAGACACTTTTTGGATGCAAAAGAGATTTTTTTTTGTCTCTTAACAGAACTGTGGGATAGAGGGTTAGGGCCAGGACACCCTTAAGTAAATACATTGACTTCTATAGGTAGACAGCTATACAGTGGAAGGCCCCCAGCTGGATAAAACTTTTGTGTAGGTAGGACCGCTGTCTCCTATAGCAACAAATCTTGTAACAGTCACCAACCGTAGTTGTATTTAACTATTAACCATACAGAATAGTTCTTCTCTTACACTAAAGTCTCTCACTGTAGATTTTTATTCACCGAGGTCCCAGTCTCTCACTAGACCCAATCTCCACTGGATCTCCTGAGCTTTTCCACAGCTAGCTCATTGTATACTACTCAAGCATCACCCCTGCTGTCCTGCTAGGTCCCTGGCTTGGCACCTGCTGACGCTTTCCCCTTCTTCACCACCCCTAGCTGGTGAGAAGACTGCTCTGGTACTGGCTCCAGCGGCCTTTCTGTAGTCTCCGATAGCAACGTGGATGGTCCCCTAGTGGCAACAGCTTTGCCTCTACCTCCGACCACAACTGGTTCCCCTTCAAGCTGAACCATCACAACTCGGTTGGACTCCAATCCTGGAGTCCCAACCCTACACTGCTTCTCTTGCTCCTGGATGGGCCTCAGGCAGCCTAGAAGCCAGGAGTCCCCAGTATAGGCCTCAGGCTTTCAGCCTAGCAGCTTGGGGTGACATAACACACATCAACCCAGACAGCCGTCCAGGTGGCACAGAAACCTGCTCACGTGACTCCACTCAAATAAATAGGCTCGCTGAAGGGACTAAAGAAACCTCCACCAATTGGCTGAGACACCCCATCCATCCATAATCTGACCTTGCACCACCTGGTTAGAGAAGGTACAGCAATCCAGAATTGGAGAGGAATCAGTGGATCTTCTAACACTCAGCCAGGATGATTAATACCTGACTAACTCAATTTTTAGCAACCCTGCCTTAACACCAGGGTGCTCCAGTTAGAAGCCAAACATGATGCCATACTCTTTTACTCTAATACCTATAGGCACTATTGTTACTTCCTTTTGGCTAGTGACAACACTATTATGCATTTAAATGGTCCTTGCCAAAATGTGCATGAAAACACAGGGGGACTAATCACTGTGAATGCAACTATTTTAGTGTACCAACGTCCCGATAATGTGAAAATGGAAATTGGTCTGGACTAATAAAGTAGACTTTTGGCGGTACATGTAATTAGTGTAAAAAATCTATAAATATTTATAAAAAGTACATGTAAACAAAATTGAATACACAATTTAGTAATTAGTTCTTATGATATAAATGTATCTGCATAAGTTTAAGCTTTCTTACCTTGTGTTATTTGTACTGAGATCATATGCTGTTATTATACTGTTTCACTAAATTATGTATACAATTTTCTTTACATGTACTTTTTATAATTAAATATAGATTTTTTACACTAAATAAATGTTACGTCAAAAGTCCACTTTATTAGTCCAGACCAATTTCAACACTATTATGCAAATTGTACCTGTTTTACTCCTAAGGATCAGTCAAAACTCTGGAATGTACTAACTCAGCAGGGGCGTATCATGAAATCAGTGGGCCCGTGTGCAAAATCGAAAGTGGGCCCTAGGCATCAAGAAAAGAAAAAATGTGGCTAATAAAGTGCACCATGACGAAAAGTGGTTGTGGTTTAAATTTTGTTAAAGAATGGCCGTGTCTTAACTACTTGCGGACTTGTCGCCGCAATTATACGGCAGCAGGTCGGCTCGGCTGGGCGAGATCATGTAGCTATACGTTATCTTGACGTTCAGCCAATAGGGGCGCGCTCGCCCCTGACCCCGACGCGCCTGCCCGGCAGGTGTGATCTCCGCCGGGCACCCGCGATCGCTCGTTTTTGAGGGATATTATAGCAAAAAGTAAAAAAATATTCTTTTTTTTTTTTTAATTGTCGCTCTATTTTTGTTTATAGAGCAAAAACTAAAAACCGCACAGGTGATCAAATACCACCAATAGAAAGCTCTAATTTGTGGTAAAAAAAAGGACACTCATTTTGTTTGGGAGCCACGTCGCACAACCGTGCAATTGTCAGTTAAATCGACGCAGTGCCGAATCGCAAAAAGTGGCCCGGTCATTGACCAGCAATATGGTCCGGGCATTAAGTGGTTAAAGGGGGTGTGGTTAAATAGAGTCTGACATAACTTGCATAGTGAAAAATGTGGTAATCTTAAATAGGGAATGGACAGTGCAGAGTGTACTGCGGTGGATGGTATGTGCAGAGAGAGAGGTAAGGAGGGTATGGCAGTGTGTAGTATGTGCGGGAGAGGGGTAAGGAGTGTATAGCGGTGGGTAGCAGTGGCGGCCCGCCCATATGGACGCACGGGCACCGCCCCCCCTCCCGCAGTCACAAAAAATAAAATAAAAAACCGGGCCCTTTAAGAACTTTTATTTGGTTAAAATGTCATTTTGACATTTTAGCCGAAGTTCTGGCGGCCGTCTATAGAGGGCGCTGCAGCGCCACCCCCTCTCGCAAGTAACACACGTTTAATGCAATGCATTGAACATGAGTTACTGTTGCCAGCTGCCTGGTCTATTCGTATAACCGGACATGAGACGCCGGTTACCCGAATAGCGGCAGCTGGTTGGCTGAGGGGAACTGCCTATCAAAGCCAGCGGCTCTGATAGGTTTTTCCAGTGCCTCCCTCCGGCTCTCGGAAGTCTATGCTCGGAGCGCAGGCAATCTGCGGTCCTTGCATTAGACTGACGGCCATTTCAGCCAATCAGGTTCCCGGATTCTGGTTATCAGGAACCTGATTGGCTGAAGCTTCTCCACGGCGGCAGAAGACATCGAGGGAGGACATGGAAGCGTCGGGTAAGTGTTTTTTTTACAGGGAAAGGGGCATCATGGGGCACAGTGGCATGGGGCACAGTGGCATCATGGGGCACAGAGGAGACAATGAGCACAGTGGCATGGGGGAACAGTGGTGACAATTGATGGCACAGTGACTGAATATGATGGCATGGCACAGTGGTGACAATTGATGGCACAGTGACTGAATATGATGGCATGGCACAG
Organism: Rana kukunoris; assembly: GCA_029574335.1. Taxonomy (NCBI): domain Eukaryota; kingdom Metazoa; phylum Chordata; class Amphibia; order Anura; family Ranidae; genus Rana; species Rana kukunoris. Next base: position 38,204 of record JAJQKJ010002243.1, on the reverse strand, counting down.
TGGTGACAATTGATGGCACAGTGGTGGCGTTTGATGGCATGGCACAGTGGTGACAATTGATGGCACAGTGACTGCATTTGATGGCATGGCACAGTGGTGACAATTGATGGCACAGTGACTGCATATGATGGCATGGCACAGTGGTGACAATTGATGGCACAGTGGTGGCGTTTGATGGCATGGCACAGTGGTGACAATTGATGGCACAGTGACTGCATTTGATGGCATGGCACAGTGGCTGCATTTGGTGGCATGGCACAGTGGCTGCATGTGATGGGCACAGTGAGGCTGCAATATTTTTTTTTCGTTTGCGCCCCCCAAAAATTTTGAGCACCAGCCACCACTGGTGGGTAGTGTGCTGAGGCCGAGCTATGTGTGAGACGAGACATAGCTCAGCTCTGCAGCCATCTACCTCGGAGATGACACAGGCACAGCTGCACAGTGGGAGGTGAGCAGCGGCTGTGACCTATGTTAAACAGAGCTCCAGCAGGCATATTCCTGCTCTGCAAAAACAGCATTTGTTAGTGACAGCTGGTGGCTCTGAATAGTGTCACCAGCCCGGGGGGAGATTTCCACCCTGGCCCCTCTGCCAGCCCTCCCCTGTGTAGTGGTCCGTGTGCAGTGGTCAGGGTTAATAATGTGTTTGCTCTTCGGGGGGGGGGAGCCATGTAGTATGGTGCCAAGCAACAGCTGAGCGCTGAGACCTCCTGAGCACCGACCCTGAGCCCAAGTGAGCATGACTCAATGAAGATAGTATATTCTCCGTAAGTTGTGGAGAACTGACCCGCCTGGGAAAGATCATGCCGGTTTCACGCGCCTGCCCGACTATCTGACTGCCTGTCTTAAGTCGGCTCGCACTCATTCGAGCCAACCACACGGGACCGTGGATCAGGTAGGAAATATCTTTAGCGCTACACCCGGAGGAGCCGCTGGTTAAATACTGGGATTGGCACACCAAGTTACCCTGGTGGTGTCTAGGGGTGAAATAACAGTAGCGGAGCAGTGAGCGAATGTCCAAACAGTCAATAAAGTTTCTTTCAATGCATTTCTATTTTTGCAGCCAACAAGGCAAACATCATCTTCAGTTTAAGGAAAGAAAAAGCTGATGAAGGAAGGATAAGCTAACCTTGTGGTAGCAGGCCTGGATGTGAACGGGGCAGACTTGCCCTCGACAATAGCAATAGTTGAACTTGTCGCCACTCCCGAATGGAGTGGGTAAAGTGCCCACGGACAGGTCCCCCACACTAACCTGGCAGCCGAGGTGTCACTTCAGATCGCTGGGAGGAACTGATCTCTCTATCTCAGACCTGGCTATAGGGCCTTTGCAACCGGCCAATTGATTCAGTAAATTAGATGGGTGAACAGAGCGAATCCTCCCAGTAGATTTTCTTTAGCATCGGTCACCGGGTGACAGCAAAGTGTACCTGTCAGCATCCCGGTCACCAGATCCCCGATTGGTTCGTTCAAGTCCTGTTGGACGACCTGCCTCTGGGTGCTCCTCAAGCCGATCCCCCAATCGTACGGCACCCAGGATCTCCTCAAAAAAACTGGGAACCCAGTAGAGCACTGGGGTTACCTTTGACCTCCGGTTGAGGTCCAGCATAGCCTGTGAGTTTGGCCAGGTGGGCCACGCTGGCGGGGTCCATGGATGCGCGCACTCTGAAGGTGGATGCCGCACCTGGAACCGGGACCCCGCAGAACTGCCTTGAGCACATGACACCTGTCCAGATATATCCCTCCCCAGCATGCCCCGTGAGGGAAAACTACTCCAATTGGCTGCTGGGGAAGCTTGCTCTGTCAGAACCCCCTCTGCAACCAACTGCGGACCAAGGATGATACCACATCCCCAGAAGGACACTTCTGAAATAACAGGGGTCACCATCCTCAACAATTGTGTGAATGGGAGCAAGGTAACTCTCCCATTCCTGCTAAATTTAGACTAGTGCCCACACTGAAAGTAAAGGGGCGCTACATATCTATATATGTGACATTGTAAGTGAAGGAGAAGGGGAGGAAAATAAAAAAATTCCGCCTTATGGACTGACAATATATGTATATACAAGGGTATAAATGAAAGTGCTCCTTTGTTTTTGTTTGTTTTTTTCCTGCAGGTTGGCAGGTCAGGGCACCAGTATATCCGTAGGAGTTATTGTATGGTCCATATTAAACAGACTAGCTGACTCATTTATATATATAAATATAAATAAAACATACTGGTCTTCCTATTTATATGCCTAAAGTTGAAACTTGGATAAGCATTTGAATGTAAGTTGAAACAGAGGGTATTAGCAGAATGTCCACACTCCGTTGTGCAGCTAAGCAACTATCAGGTGGTGGAAAAGGTCAGGTAAATGGGCTTAGAGAGCCTATTTAACTGTACAGAACATGGACCAAGGCGGTACAGTAAAAAATATATCGGTGCAAGAGGGGGTGAAGCAGGGTTCCCCCGATGCAAAAGGTGGAGTGAAAGTGGCAGGGAGGGACCCCCTAGCTCAGGGACACGGAGGAGGGGGGGGGGAATAGGAAAAGGGAATACAACACCTGGTCGAGGGCAATCCCCTTTAAATTCAAAGCAAAATAGTAGGACGCCTGGAGCAGATCCTGGAGGTACAGGAGGGGTCATTAGGCTTAGTGACCGGGGGGGTAGTTACCACAGAAAAGGAGCAAGCAAGGGAGAATTTGATCCCCAGAGTAGATGGCAGTACCCTTGGAGGAAGGAAAAACATAACATTGAATAGCGATTTTGAATCAATTATTGAAGGTGCTACAGGGGTAACATCCATAAAGAAAATACAGCCTACTGATCCCCAGAAGGAGGGCCACAATAAGGATACTAACACAGAAATAACCAGTGTGCAAACAGAGTTGAGATTAGACTGGGACTTAAGAGAACATATAAAAGGCATTATCAACAAAGAATTATATAATTTTACTCATAAGCGCTGTGGAGTCATTCTGTAAACAGGAGGTGGAATAGTATAGGATATTTAATGGAGCAAGTGTGTAGCTGGAGGCATAAAAATGGTCCAAAGAAAGGGAAGGCAACCATTCTATTTTCCCTTTTGTGTGTACTTGGTTTATAGTCCCTGTGATAGCTCTTAGCTGTTACATTCTGTTAACCACTGCCTTATTCCACCATGGCTGCCTTCAGTGGCGAGGCCTGGGAGGGTCTCATGGACAAGATACGGTGTACAAGCAACTCAACTACAATCACTGATAAGGATCTTGATCAGGCTTTCCTGAGATTACAACGCCTCTTCAAAAAAGAAAAGTAAGAATTTTTTGGCATAAACGTTATTTTGACAAAATATATTGAAAACAATTTAGTACCTTGGGGCCTCAGGATACAAATTTTTCCAAATTTAAGAAAAATAGGTGACTCTGGGAGAGAAACCTACAAACTTGTTCATTTGGCATGATGAACCTCTTGGGGACCCAATATGATCTTGAATTGGTGTCTTTGGATGAAAGCATACGTAAATGGTATGACGAGAACAGCTTCTTGTTATCCAGTACTAGATTTGTTAACAAAGAATTAATATTAAAGCAACATGTTGAATGCTATACTCTTGAAATTATTAGAGTCAAAGAAAACCAATTTTTACGCGACAGTGGTGCATATGCCAACAACTTTGCGTATAAATGGACTCCTAGTATCAACCAAAAACAATTCTCCAAACCTTCTGGTACACGAACAACCAGTAAACAACAGGATAATATGTCTAATATATCCTCTGCCTCCTCTTGTTCTTCTAGTCAATCTACAGTCTACAGAGACTTATCGGGTGACAGAGTTCCAAAAAAACGGAAAGGTAATTCCGATGCCGCCACAACGGAATTTCATGGACATCAATTAGATACCCCTTTACCACGTAAGGCACAGGACCTCCATTCTAGACCCACGGTTTCTCATTTATCATGTTTATTTCATCCCTCGGGCAATGCATCACGTGGTCTTCCATCTTCCTCATCACATGCAATTGTATCCACTGCCCTATCAACATCAATTACTGCAACACCAATGCAGCTAGAAAATAAAAAAGCAACCGATAACAATATTTTGGTGTCGCCTTCAGGGACACTCCTTCCCGCAGAAGTAAAATTAGCACCCATTTTTTTTAGTCAAGGACTAGGTTCGGATTCTGGTCCGGACAGTGTAGACATTGCATGTGAACAGACAGACACTAACACAGAATTATCCATCATAAATTTGTCTTCTGTTAATCTCACTGAACATGAGCTTGAGGTTCTTAAGTTGGGACTTACATTTTGCCCAGACTCTCACCTGGACAAATTCAACTTTATAAAAGACATACATTTGTTTGCCCGTAGGCTAATGTACAAAGTTATTTTTGATAAACCCGATTTGGAAACTATACCAGTCGAATCTACCCTAAATAATGACATCGTTGAACATCATGCTCTAGCTGATTTGATGGATTTGTGGGAGAAGGGTCACACCACTGAGGACGAAGCTGAGGAGATTTTCTCGTCGGCTCTGACGATCACTGGTGTGTCTTTTCCCCCCTACAATCTTTTAAACCCAAGTCCAGGAACTTTCCTCTGTTAAATACGTACCAACATTTGGGCTTTTGTGCAACAAGTTTGTCAATCTATTGAAAAATACCATTTCCGACCATCTTCCCATTCCAATCTAGAACCAAATCAGTATAAAGCAATTAAATCTCTACAGAGTAATCCACACATAACAATCAAACCCGACGACAAAGGCGGCAACTTGGTTGTTATGGATGTGGACCAGTATGAAAATATGTGTAAAAAAAAAACTTGAAAATACCGACTGGTATCGACCTATTTAAAAAAAACGGTATTTGAAAACTCCTATGTAAAATATCGCAGTATCATTTCCAAAGCACTGTTCCAAGGTATCATCAACAAAGACACCTGGAAGTTTTTAAACACCAAGGACCCTCGGATCCCAACTTTCTATGCACTGCCCAAAACGCATAAATCTTTAATCGAGCCACCTGGCCGATCTATAATTTCAGGCTGTTCCAGCCTAACAGAGAACGCAAGCTCTCTTATTGACAGCTACCTTTCACCTCATGTAACGTCACTTAACTCATATGTCAAAGACACCATCGACCTTTTAAAGAAGATTGAAGGCATTTTTTTGCCTGCCAACACTTGACTGGTTGCTCTGGATATTGAAAGTCTCTATAACACCATTCCGCATCAAAAAGGCCTTAAAGTCATTCAGAGCTTTTTGGTCGAAAGAGGTCCTCTTGCTTTAAAGTTCAACACTTTTGTCTTGGACCTACTAAGTTATATTTTACACAACGTTTTTTTGTTCGGATGTTCCCACTACCTCCAGGTGCAGGGGGTTGCGATGGGGACCAAGTGTGCCCCATCGTATGCCAACCTGTACCTGGGGGGGTGGGAAAGAGATCTTTTTTCGAGAGACGACCTTGCCCCTTATTTGGACAAGTTCGTCTCTTGGTTTAGGTACATTGACGATGTACTTATTTTTTTGGACAGGAAGTGAGACAGAGCTCCACCAATTTGTATCGTGTGTCTCTAATAATACATTAAACCTTAAATTTACATAGGACTACAGCCAAACTGAGATACATTTCTTGGATTTAACCATACTTATAAACAAGGAAGGACAGGTGAACTTTATAGGAAACCCTCAGCGGGCAACACAATATTACACGCAAGCAGCTCCCACCCGGAGCCCTTGCTTAAAAGTGTTCCTACAGCCAATACCTTCTGTGAAGAAAATAGACTTTATTCTGGACTCTGTTTGTCTTTTAAGAACCCCTGGACCGATCTGGGTGAAATTTGGATATGTTGGTCCCCCAGATTGGGGCTATCAGGAGATATGTAATGGCAGGTAGACCTTGTGTGGAAGAGGGGTGTTCTAACGTTGGGAAAATTAGGGTGCTCTCTACCTGGAGATAATTGGTTTATTCCTTAAACTGATCTAAATATCTCAATGTGTCATGTAAATGATCTGTAGTCTGTCTTTCAAGAAGTGTTCATTGTGTGAAGTTCTATTGTTTAGGAGGTGAGAAGTTCTAAATCACCTTGTCTGGGCAAAGGACCAGTAATTAACTCATGTTGATTCTACCGGAGACAGCCGTCTGTGTTCTACAATAGGTCTCTTGAAAGGGGACTCGTTAGCACACCATTGTATGATGATGTGGGAGGAGGATGTAATTGTATATCTGATTACATCAAGTATTTCTTTTGCTGTATATAAGTAACCTGTCTCTCAATAAAGTCATTCTATATCTGGACACCCTTCATGAAGTCTTGGCTCATGCTTGGGGATGGGGAACACTAACCATTCGGAAGAATCATCTTGGGAGACGGAAAGAAGGCCGCAGTACCCCAACCACTGCAGGTCTTAACACCTTCATTTAAAACTTAATTGTAGTCGTGAAGAGCATTTTCGGAAGTCTGCTAAGGAGCTTAACCATAGACTTAAAAGTAGAGGGTACAGTCATAAATGCCTTAAACAGGCTTTTAACAGGGTCGAAAATCAAAATAGAAGTTCCCTGATTTTCTCTGTTAAGGAGCCACTCAGTGATAATACAGTTCGGGTTATCACTCGTTACTCCAATCAACATCAAGAATTAAGAGATATCCTAAAGAAATTCTGGCCTCTATTGGCCGCTGATACGGTTGTTAAGAAATATGTAAAGGAGTATCCTGAAATTACATTCTGAAGGAGTGCCTTCTCTCAAGGACGCCTAGTGCACAGCCACCATGATGCGGTTCGTGCCCCAAAGGCCTCAATGAGAGGTAGCACTTCACCATGTGGACACTGACATCTGCCAATTTGTATCTAACTTAGAGAAAATAAAAATTGACAAACGGGAATTGGCATTCCACTAAAACCCTAGTAACATGCCAAACCACAGGTGTCATTTACTTGGCTCTATGCACCTGTGGTGGGTTTTATGTTGGCAAAACAAAACACTGCTTCTTTATAAGAATAAGGGACCATATTAGACCTATTTTGAAAAAAAATATTGTTACGGCAGTTAGTAGACATGTTGCAAGATATCACAACTTTAATGCAAATGTTATTTTTTTTTTTGCACTTGACCATATCCCACCGGCCTCGAGAGGGGGAAGTGTTGACTCTGCTCTTCTCCAACTCGAGGCCCGTCGGATTTATGATTTAAAAGCCACTGCATTTCCGGGGGTTCAATGAGAATCTCAGTTTTAAACCATTTCTCTGATCAACTGTGTCACCGTCGGCATTTGGGTTCATGTCCCTGTCCTTGTTAATGATGATTTTTTCCCTCCCGGGGCCCCCCCTTCTCCCCTCTCTCCCCTCCTCCCCCCTCTAGATGATTGTTCCCCCCCCCCCTCTATATTTTTCCATTTTTTCTCTCTCCTTCCCCTTCCCTTTTTTCATTTTCTTTATACTACCTCTACATCATAGGTACCCCTTTAATTTTCCTTGGTCTGTGTCACTAAGACTTTGTAAAGTGTTTTTTATGCATGTCATAGCCTCTCTTTTTTTTGTGATTTTTTTGAAGCTAGTAATAATAACAACAATAATATTTATATGATAAATTGTAGATCTCTGTATATACTGTTACTTGATGTACACTGTGACGGTAGTAGAAAATATCCCCGTCATCCATTCCCTTCTTCTCTAATAAAAGAAAATCACCCAATATTCCACGAGTAGGAATATCCCTGGAATCGCCGAATAATCCACACATTAGCCAAAGCTTAATGCTGGATGGAGACAGGACACCTTTATTGAAAGTACACATCACACTTTTATACAGGATTTGGAACATCCCGCCCCCAACAACCGCTTTCTTATTGGTCCTTTTTAAAGTCCAGGCAGTTTTTCCCATCAGGTCCTCCTTAACCATGCAAATGAGGACTTGAAAATGACACAGCAGAGATTGGTCAGAAAGGTTTGAATAGAAAGACTGTGATGAGTATTCAGAAAAACGCCCCAGGGGGTAATTACTACAATGAAGCAATCAGAACAACAATTAACATGAGTCAATTATCTAATCAGGTGGCCGGACGCAGTGGCTAGGCGTCTCGTCGTCTCTGATAACGGCTATTCATCTGCAGAACACAATGGAAAGGTATTTCACAAGCCACTTAGCATTGAAAGATTATTGTCCCTTACTGGTAGCATGGCAATCTGGTTTTAACAGGTTTTACAGAGGCATCTACAAAGGGGAAAGTAATCCAATTATCCAGGGCTAGAGGCAGACTCCATAGAGCACATGGTTGCAAAAAGTCATGAAACCCTTTAGAATACAAAAAGTCACCTTTTACCCATAACACACAGACATTAAAATAGCAGGGAGAGAATTAAACTGAAGTATATAGGCCATTGCATAAAAGTCCTTCACATACACATTATGTATTATTCTGGACACATGTGTAGTTGTACCTGGCATATGTTTTACCTGTGTGAACCATTGGGGTGATTCCTACAGTTTCTTCTAGTCTACCAGCAGGGTCACACAATGAGGTAATAAATGGTTTCCATGTCCACACCCTTTTAGGGACTTGTCATGCTTTCTCCTTCTTTTGTCAGTTCTGCAGTGTTGATTTTCAATGTGCCACATTCCGCATCACTGTCACAAGGGCACCCAAGGGAGCCATCTGTCCTTCCAATTGGCTCCCTTTTTTTGCTTAGTTAGCACTGTCCCCTTTGACCCGTGGGTTTGTTTTCGCCCCAATTGCATGTTCATCTGGGGTGTTCCTTACCCTCACTAGAGCCCTATGGCTCACTCGTGACTGTCCTTCCATTTTAGCTCATCCCTACGGATGCTTTAGCCTTGTCAGTCACCATGCCGACCGTGGATGCTTTGGATAGCTACGTCATTGGCGCAAAGCATGGTGGTACCTGTGGTCCATCCTAGGCTGCGCGTCAAGGGCCAGCTTTCTATAAGCATCTATTGGCCCGCCCGTCTGTTCAATTACGTCATCGCATTGGACGCCGGGTACAGCTGCTATTTAAAGCCTGCTCTTCTGTGATACACACAGAGAGCGGGGAGCCGCTGTAATGCACGGACTGATAATTTGATCTCTCTCCATTTCAAAGCTTTAGGTAAGCCCTCTACTCTCATTGGACTATGTCATGGACCATGAAATACTGAAGTGTTTCTACGTGAAATCCTAATTCATGTATTACTGAAGATGGGACATTACGGATAGTACATATTCCAGGATGTCTTGAGAGATTACAGGAGATTTTATTCTGAACCCCAACCAGGTCAATAGACTCAGAAGAGATACTCATTGTCCATTGTGCGATAACCCTATCTAAAGCCTTTTGATTATCAGGTGTAAATGTCTTCTGCCCGTCTCAACTCTCCAGTCTCCAGTCTCCTCAGAGGCGTGGGTTCAAATCGCACTGCTGCCACCAGTTGTGACATTAGTAGAACATATCCCCGTCATCCATTCCCTTCTTCTGAATTAAAAGAAAATCACCCAATATTCCACGAGTAGGAATATTCCTGGAATCGCCGAATAATCCATACATGAGCCAAAGCTTAATGCTAGATGTAAACAGGACACACTTTATTGAAAGTACACAGCACATATTTATACAGGATTTGGAACATCCCGCCCCCAACAACAGCTTTCCTATTGGTCCCTTTTAAAGTCCAGGCAGTCTCCCATCAGGTCCTCCCTAACCATGCAAATGAGGACTTGAAAATGACACAGCAGAGATTGGTCAGAAAGGTTTGAACAGAAAGACTGCTATGCGTATTCAGACAAAAGCCCCAGGGGGGGGGGCAATCAATGTACACAATAGCCAGCCACAGAACAATGGAACCGTCTGGAGAGTTGAGACAGGGCAGAAGACATTTACACCTGATAATCAAAAGGCTTTAAATAGGGTTATCACACAATGGACAAGGAGTATCTCTTCTGAGTCTATTGACCTGGTTGGGGTTCAGAATAAAATCTCCTGTAATCTCTCAAGACATCCTGGAATATAAACTATCGGTAATGTCCTATCTTCTGTAATACATGAATTAGGATTTCACGTAGAAACACTTCAGTATTTCATGGTCCATGACAGACTACTCCTTACTCTGCCCTGCATTGATTTTTCTGTAGAATTTTTATGTTTTTGGTTTGACACTTCATTAGTCCCAACAATATCGTTTTGGTTTCTTTGATTTCTTTTTTTAAAATAACTTTTGTATCTGCAATAGACACTTTCCTCTCTTTCTTTGTCATTCAATTTTTACGTTTCAGTTAACTATTTATGTAATGTAATTGTTACACTTATTAGCCCTGTTTATTCTCTCTTCATCCAATTTTTACTTTAATAGAGACCGCTCGGTCCAGCTTGGACACACTTTATAATAATGTGTCAGAAAGATAAACATCCCTTTTCTTTCATCCTCTAAATATAACCTCCCTCTCTAGTTACTCTTTACATTAGTATAATCCAATTTATTACAACAGATCGTTTTTCCTTTTTCTCTTTTCTCTTCAACTTATACTGACATTATTACTCCTATTTTTCAGCCTTTCTTATTCCTATTCTATTTTTTCATAATTTCATTTTATTTTTTATATTTCAATTTTCTGCCATTAGGGAGGAACTTTGGCAGCCAATATCCATCTCTTTGAGATGTATTCAAAGATATTGCGTTAATACGCCTTCTCCCAAATTTTCTACTTCTGGTTCAGCCGTTTTATGTAAGTACTTATTCCCCTTTTTTTAGTTTATTAAAATCCAAAAATCTTTTTTATTTATCTTTATTTGGTTTCTCAACAGTCCCACTGGCATCACAGGCTCATAGCACCTGTTTGTGACAACTCTGTGAAATTTTGGTACTGACCCACATAATGGGTCTCGTCATCCACCTGCCTTAGGAATTGCATGCGCTTCCCTTCTACGGTGCTTTGGTTGGTAAGCCCTCCTCGGTTGCCTTCCTTTTCTTTGGACCATTTTTATGCCTCCAGCTACACACTTTCTCCATTAAATATCCTACATTCCTCCTTTTTTATGTTTTTTGTCTACTGTATACAGCTAACTTTATGTATCTTGTTTTGTTCAGTTATTAATCCCCTTGCCTGGATTTCGCCCCTCCCTGAAGAAGCTAAAAAAGCGAAACATGTTGGGAATATGCGATCTCCATGCTGTGTAAATTACAATCAAGTGTTTTTAAAGACCACCACCATTTTTTGAATTCATTTCTAATTTTTTGTATTATATCTAACAATAAATATTTTGTATTTTCATACTTAAAAATTCTTTCTTATCATTACTGCTTTATCCTGTGCACCGTAAAATATCCAGATTCTCCCTTTTTGTTCTCTCTAATGTTTTCATATGGGATTAGGTGCCTTTTTCTATGAGTGATTCCTTGGGTGCTTGGAGTAAATTTTACACTAGGAGGTGTAAGAGATTAGAGAAGAAGCGGGAGCATTGGGGCACAGAGTGGAAGAATGGGAGAGGGACCAAGAGGATACTAGACAAGCTGTGGTGGATATTCAAGATATGACAAAAAAACATAAGGAAGTGTTGAATTCTATGCTGAATGAAATTGACAATTATGAGAATCGAGAGCGTAGGCAAAATATACGTATTAGGGATCTACCTGAGAAGCAATTATGAGAGCAGCACGAGAAGGGCTGGACTTGAATTTGAGGGGGGACAAATTGCATTACTCCCAGATCTATCACACAGGACACTTATGCAGTGAAGAGCGATTAAACCCCTGTTGGTAGCATTAAGAGCGGTGGATGTGAGATATCGCTGGGGGTACCCCTTTAAGATTACAGCGACAAGAAATGGGAAGACAGCAACACTCCAAAATAAAGAGGACTTGCAACATTTTATAGATGTATTGGAGCTACCGCAGGTGGACTTCCAGATTGGAGATTGAAGATTTAAGTGCCAGCTATGCAAAGACCGGGACGGTGGCAACAAGTTTCGGTTAGGGATAAACAGGGAAAGTAGAGGGAAAGCACTAGAGATATATTCTGGCTTTGGTCTCATCAGAAGTATTATTTTGGAGGGATGAGGGGACGGGAGGGACTGGGGGGAGGGGGTCATTAGTGGTCTGGAGGGGCGCCCTTTTTTTTTCTCTCTCTTCTTTCCCTTCCCAACTTCCCCCCTCTCCCTCCCCCTTTCTCTTCCTCCGGACATCTGTTGGATATCTCTGATGTAAATATCGAAAATGTAAATATACTGTACAGGGCCAGTGTTATACTATAGCAACGATTTATGCTCCAAACAGTCAAACTGTTAAAGAGGAGTTCCACCCAAATTTGGAACTTCCTCTTATCCCACTCCACACCCCCTTACATGCCACATTTGGCATGTATTTTTTTGGGGGGGGGAGTGGGGGCTTCAGTAGGAGTGGGACTTCCTGTCCCACTTCCTGCTTCCGCCGAGGGGCTGAATAGGCGAGAGGCGTAATCGCCTTTTTTCAGCCCCTCCCTGGAGGCGATGGCCTAGGACACTGACAGGTCCTAGGCAATCGCCTCTCCAATCAGCGGCGAGCCGCGCCGCGCACGCATGCGCAGTGCGGCTCGCGCATGCGCAGTGGGTGCCCGGCCGTGAAGCCGAAGGCTGTCACGGCTGGGTGCCCACAGTCGGGATGGAGACGCCGGCCGGGGAGGGGGGGAGAGGAGCGGAGCCCCGGTCGGCGCGTCGCTGGAACGCAGGAGCAGGTAAGTCAGTGTTTATTAAAAGCCAGCAACTACACGTTTTGTAGCTGCTGACTTTTAATAAACACATTTTTGGGCTGGAACACCCCTTTAAGTTTCCATTCCAATTAGAACCCTAGATAGGTTGGAGAAATTTAGAGAAGGTCTGTTAATCTTGGGGGAGATTTTAATATTACCATGGACTCAAGTTTAGATACCTTCTCTGGGAAAACTTTTTTGTCACAGAAGGCGTTAAGATGTGTTAAACAGTTTCTTGTGAAAAAAAAAAAAGATGTGTTAAACAGCGCTTTCGTTTCTTACACTTGGTTGACAGTTGTAGGGTGTTACACAAGCGGGACAGAGATTATAGTTACTTCTCCAAAACACATAATATGTATTCAAGGATCGATATGTTGATGATTGACCAATATTACTTGAGTCTGGTGGACTATGCGACTATTGAGTCAATCACTATATCGGATCATGCCCCAATAAGTTTGGGGGTGAGACCAGTATTGGCCGGGAGTAGGGAAAGAACCTGGAGATTAAATTAAGCAATATTTGATAAGCAAAATGTAGAATCCCTGTCTGTCATATTGGCCTCATATTTTGAGATTAATATGTCAGAAGGGGTGTCGGACCAAACGGTTTGGGAGGCCCACAAGGCGGTAATGAGAGGGGAGTTAATCTTAATAGGATCCCATATCAAAAGAGAAAGACAGAAGGAACTGGTAGTACTTTTAGAGGAGATACATAAAACAGAAATTAAAAACATAAAGCCCATTTAAAGCCAGGAGATGCGCAAAACTTAGAGAAGCTACGGGCAGATCTTAAGCAGCTCATGGATCGAAAAGTTCAAAATAAAAATAGATACTTTGCCCATTGCTTTTATGAGCAGGGAAATAAGAGTGGGAGGTTAATGGCCAGACAATAAAGAAACAGCAGGAGGCACGCCACGTACACATAATAAAGGCAGGGAATAAACAGATAGTAGACTCCCAAGCTATAGCATCTGAATTGCATCAGTTTTATTCATCTTTATATAACATAGATCTGGCTTTGGGGGGGGGGGGTAGACAGGGGGGTACAGGAGGATAGGATCCGGTAATATCTGGAGGCTTCGGGGCTGCAAGCAATACCAACAACAGCCCTGGAGGAAATGGAAAAACCCGTCTCCATAGAGGAGTTGGGGAGAGTGATATCAGTTGCAGCGCAGGGTAAAAGCCTGGGACCGGACGGTTTCACTTATATGTAATACAAAAAATGTGCTTCTATACTCCTGACCCCCCTCTGTAGAGATCTCAACTCTGTCTCGATTTTAAAGCCACTGCCACCAGAGGCCTTAATGGCATATGTGACTTCAATACGAAGGGACCTACAGAAATGGAGAAGCCATACGTTGACATGGTTTGGGAGAGTAAGTGCTCTTAAAATGAGTGTAAGTCCCAGGCTTATCTATGTCCTGTACGCGATCACACAGATTAACATACATAGGCGCATCTTTATGCCCATGTAGCGCATCTTATTTACACTATGCCGGCGCAACGTTGAGAGGCAAGCATGGAATTCACAAAGAAAATGCTCCCAACGTTGCACCGGCGTAGCGTATATTCCTCGGCGTAAGCCAACGTAAGTCAAGTAGGTGGAAGTGGACGTGATACATTTAAATGAAGCGTGACCCCATGCAAATGATGGCCAGAGCTTCAAACAAGTACTAAAATCAAACGGCGCATGCGTCGTACCTTGGACACATCCCAGTGCGCATGCTCAGGATTACGTCAAAATAATTGCCTAAGATACGTCGAATCATTGCCTACGACGTGAACGTAACCTACGCCCAGCCCTATTCACGTGAACGACGTACACAACGTAAATTTCAACGACGTTCGATCCCTGGTCCATACCTTTGCATGAGTTGCGCCTCCTTTGCATATTTCCCTCATTTGCATATTTCCATCGAAAATCAATGGGCGTTCCAAATGCGTCCAGTGTAAATATGCGCCGACTATACGCCGGCGTAGGCAAATTATGTCGGTCGGATGAAGTCAGTTTTTTGGCATATCTTAGTTCTATGGGTACGGCGCATGGATACGATGGCGCATATTTACACTTACGCGGCGTATCTCGAGATACGTCGGAGTAAGTGCTTTGTGAATCCGGGCCTCTCCCTATAACTCTCCCACAAATATTTTTCAAACAAATAAGGAAAGCTTTCAGAACTTTTGTCTGGGGGGGGGGATAAACATCCCAGACTGGCACATATTATTTTCAGAAGATCAAAGAGGGAAAAGGGAGTAGGTCCTCACGGAAATGGCACTTTATTATAGAGCCATGACTTTGGTCCGTATTATGAATTGGCGACACGATTCGAAGGGTAAAGTATGGGTATCCCTGGAGAAAACATTGGCAGGAGCCCCTTGGGTCCGACTGTATATAGGGGGTTATCGGAATATGTTTCACCATTAACTATAACAATGTTATCCATTTGGGACAGAATGAATAAGACAGGAAAGTTTGCTCCCTCAATATCGCCTATAACTCCTTTGAAGGGGTTCTCCCCAGGGGAAGAGCAGGGAAGTTTAAAGGGCTGGGGGGGGGGGAATTATGCAGGGGTGGCACCACAAGGGAAATTGCTCTCCTTTGGGGATTTGGTTCAAAGGCGGGTGGAGGTATCAATGTTGGATTGGAAGTACCGACAGCTGACAGACCTGTTCAATGGAAACATCAAATTAGATCAGTAAACTCTATGACGACTTTTGAGGAATGGTGTGTTAACCCATTGGAACCGGGCCATATGTTATCCCGGATGCATAGATGGTCCAGAGTGCTCAAAATAAGACGACTCCATATTATATCCGTGAATGGGAAAGGGAGTTGGGCCTCAACTTTACAGTAGCGCAAATGAAGAGGTTGATGGAAACAACACACCATAGCTAAATAAGCTCCTATATACAAGAGATGTCATATAAGTTTTTGACTAGATGGTACCATACACCAACTTGTTTGGCCCAGATTTACCCAATTGATGGATGCCAAGTTTTGGAGAGGGTGTAACCAAAGAGGTTAATTTCTGTATATATGGTGGCAGTGTCCCAAGATTAGGATATTTTGGGATGAGATATCCCCTTGGATATAAAAAAATTTACATTAAGACCCATTGAGCAATCTCCATTACACTTCCTGTTTCATGGGATGCCATCATCTTGTTTTATAAAAGAAGTGTTACATCACACCTGTTAAATGCAGCAAAGGCATTGATACCTAGATATTGGAAGCAATCCAGGGTCCCTAACATAATGGAATGGAAAAGGGAGGTGGAGAGGATAATGGAAGCAAAGAAATGGGTACTAACGGTTAAAGACCAGCAGGATAAATGTAAAGATGTATGGGCGGGATGGATATATTATTCTCCTGAAATAGGGATGGACTAGCCTGGGGATGTGAGGCCCAGGGGGGTAGGTGGGGAGGGGAGGGAGAGATTATTTGTGTTTTTTTTATTTAATTTTTTTCCCCGTGGGGGCACCAGAAAGAGAGGATTAAGTGTATGGGAAAGAAAAGGAACATCGGTCCCCTTTCCCCCCCTCTTTTTTATTTTTTTTTCACTATGTAGCGCCCCCTTACTTTCAGTATGGGCACTACGCTAAAGTTAGTGGGGAATGGGAGAGTTATTTTGCTCTCATTCACAATTGTGTTAAAGTTTGGGCTGCTGTCGTTTTAGAACTGTCCTGTGGGTCAGTCTGCGCTCCGGGGGTGTTAGACTCACCCCCGGACGACAGGTGGCGCCAAAGGGGTTCTAACAGAGCCGCTCTTCCCCAGTAGCCAATTGGAGTTGTTCCCTCGCGGGTCATGCTGGGGAGGGGTATATCTGTGGCAGACGACATTTTTCTTGGTTCTACACGGGTTCCAGGTGCGGCACCCACCTTCAGGGTGTGCGCATCCAATGGGCCCCGGCGATATGGCCTACCAGGCCGGGGGCCACATGCTATGCGGAGTTCCATGCGGATGCTGAGAGGGGCCCCAGTGACTTACTGGGTCATCATATTCACTAAAGATCCCAGGCTGGGTGCTGTTCGGTGGGGGATCGGCTTGAGGAGAACCCAGAGGAAGGTGATCCAAAAGGGCTTGAACAAACCATCGGGGATCTGGTTGCCAGGAACATTGACAGGTAAACTTCAGCTGTTAACCGGCGACCCTGACTGAATTTACTGGGAGGATTTGCTCAATCCATTCAGCATATCCAAGTACTAGACCTGTGGCAGAGGTCTCCGAGTCAGGCCTGTGGCAGAGGTCTGTTCCACAAAAGTGACACTTTGGCTGTCAGGCTCATGGCAGGAGTCTGTCCGGAGGCACTTTGCGATGAACTGCACTACTGCTGAAAGCAGGCTTGCTTTCTTTCTCTATCTATCCAAGGGCTGATACTGCAAGTGTTCTTCTGCTTCATCAACCTTTCCTATCCTATCTCATGTTGATGTTTGGCCTTGAAATAAAGCATTCAGAAAACCTATTCGCTGATTGGACATTCGCTCACTGCTTTTGCTCACTACCATCACCCCTGGAAAATTCTACAAGGTAACTTAATACGCCGATTCCAAATCAACCAGCGGCTCCCAAGGGAGTATCGCTACACGTGGGGGCTCACCCGGGATTCGGCTGTTACCTATAGCAACAGACTGAGTTCTGTATTACAGAGAGCAGGAAAGTGTTGTGTTTTGAACTGTCCGGCATCCGAAGAGTTAACCACCAGGCCTCTTAAGCCTGGGCGTACATGCAGAACACATGTCCGGACAAGTTTTTAAAGTGGGAGGAGTAACCCACCCCTGCGTGAGACATGAGAAAAAAAGTTTCGCGCCAAAGTAGGGAAGGTAACGCCCAATTTCGCGCCAAACCACCAGTTACCGTGCGCAAGAGAAGAAAGAGAGATGTCTGCCTTTTTGCATCCGGGCGTTGCTGCCCCGCGATTGAGACCCCCTACCACTTCACCGGGGGTCTCCAATATGTTCGCACCGCCTGGAGTACCCATGACTGACATAGGTGTCCGCTTATCCACCCAAGGACAGTTTGTGCTCCTATCCAGTGCAGGGAGGGAGTTGCTGGGCCTGCTCTGTCCCCGTTGTGGGGAACTATCTATGAAAATCCAACCTTTCGTCCGATGTCAGCAATGCCGGGCCTATCTTTTTGTCGCTGCATCACCCGTCAAGACTCCGAAGGAGTACAGGGTGAACTTTATCACGGCTGCAGTCACCGCAGAGGAGGAAACTACAAGGCCGGAGACCTCCCCATCAGTGGAGATCGTAGAGCCGGAGGCTCCCAACAATGAGGTCATCTCTGTCTCATCAACCTTGACCCTACGTTTGACTACCCCACCACCATGCTCTCCGTAGGTAGGCCCGATGACCGAAGATGACCCAACTAGTGTGACCAGCCAAACTGATGTGACCGGTACTCAGGCCGAAACCACATCGGAGACCACCACATCCACAGTGATCTCCGTATGGCCTGCCTCTGTTGGAGTAGGACCTGCTCCAGCCTCCCACAGCCGCGGTCAAGGCCTACCGCCTCAGCGTTCCCTACCGGCCTGGGCCAGAGACCCATCCAAGGTCTACAATTATTTGCCGGCCAAGGAGTTAAACTCTTAGGACGTTGAGTCTCATTCAGGAGGAGATGATCTCCCGGACTACTTGTTTGAGCCATAGTTTCCCGTGTCTCAGGGTTTTGGAGAATCCCATGCCTTGTATCGTACTCGGAGGAGGAAAAAAAAAACGCTCCGGCCTGAGCGCATCGCATGGACCCCAGCAGCCGTCTATGGATGTCTCGCAGCCAACCCGGGGAGTTGGTAAATCCAGTACTGTGACTAATGTTACACTCACCACCCCTGTGCCCCTTGTTGCTTCTGTTCTAAAAAGGGCACTGGATGCTTTAGTGCTGCCGGGACATGGGGACCCACGGACACTACCAAACTTGGCAAGATTGCAACGTGTGGTTATCCAGAAGGTCGCCACTGAATACGGGTACGAATACCCATATGTGCCACCCCCTCTCCTTTACCAGATTGACCAGGAAAGGGAGGGATGGTGCTTAGGCGCTGTGTGGAGCCATTTGAATGTCCCGCCAGGGGAACGTGAAAACCCCTAAGCCTTTATTTGTGTGAGCAAACGGTTTGAGGATTGTCTCAGAGACTGGAGCTGGGGACGTCACATTTACCGGGACCGGGTTGTTCTGAAATGCCCAGGAAGGAGGATCAGACCTTTTCAGTGTCATCCACAACCACAAGAGGTGATCCTATCCGTTTGCCTGACCCCCGATTTTACAAGTAAGATACATGTCGGCTTTATATAGCCTACTGACTTTAAGAAAGTTTTGGACAAGGAAATTTGCCCCCACTTCCTTTGGACAAGGAAATTTGCCAACTTCTATGCAGCATTAGAAGATTCAGCGGAAGAACTATTGTATGTCTTTGCTTCCCTTTTGCTGCTATTTCCCTGATTGCACTAAGCTTGGACTGCCGTAGTACCAGCACACTGACCGCTAGGGGCAGTGTTCTGCAACGTCCCCTGCAGAACAGGAAAAATGTATATACAGTTTTTTTTTCCTTTATATTCTTGCAGCAGAGTTTACCTATGCTCAGCACTTAAAACTCCCTGGGAGGAAGGGAAATTTTGCATTCTTGTGAGAGCGTGCAGTTTCAATTCTGACCTTGGAGATTGTACATAGATAAGAGATTTTATATTACATTAGGATGTATATTTGTGTATGTTTTCTTTATTATTTCCTATGCAGGAAATTGGACCCACCTACTATCAACACTGCGGAGAATGGGCAGCATAGATAGCTAGGGTTGTGTATGTTTGTATGTCATGTGTTATCTAAAAATTGTTAATATTATAGCTTAACGTTATAAGTCATGTTTTCTCTCTTTTCCTACTTTCCTGTCATTTAGCATGTATCAGGCTAGCATTCAGGCTTGAATGCTCTAGGACACTGGGGACAGTATCAATTTAAGTGTGGGGGATATGTAGCGCCCCCTTACTTTTAGTATGGGCACTACGCTAAAGTTAGTGGGGAATGGGAGAGTTTTTTTGCTGCCATTCACAATTGTGTCAAAGTCCTGTTGGTCAGTCTGTGCTCCGGGGGTGTTGGTCTCACCCCCGGACGACAGGTGGCGCCAGAGGGGTTCTAACAGAGCCCCTCTTCCCCAGCAGCCAATTGAAGGAGTTTTTCCCTTGCGGGGCATGCTGGGGAGGGGTATATCTGTGGCAGCCGCCATTTTTCTTGGTTCTTCGCAGGTTCCAGGTGCAGCACCCACCTTCAGGGTGTGCGCATCCAATGGCCCCCCGGCAATATGGCCTACCAGATGGGGAAGGTGAAGTAAGAGAAATAAAATGAGCGTGCCCTTGGGGAGGGGGGGTAGTTTATAAGATATTGATTAGATGCATTTTTTTGTATGGTGATGTTTTTTTTTTTTTTTTTGCCCTTATTGTACTTTTTTGTATGTGATGTAATTTGTTAGAATAAAGAAAAAAAGTAATTATAAAAAAAATTAAAAAAAATTTGTTTGCTGACACCAATACTAGGGGTTAATAATGTGTCTGCTGACACCAGTGCTGGGGTTAATAATGCATCCACTGACACCAGTGCTGGGGGTTAAAAATGCATCCACAGACACCAGTGCTGGGGGTTAATGCGTTAGCTGACACCAGTACTGTTTTTGAAGTTTGAAAGTTTGCATGCGGCCCCCCATGGGATATGAAAACTTGTCTTGTGGCCCTCAGTAGGGATGAGCCGAACACACCCCCCTGCCCCCCCCCCGTTCGGTTCGCACCAGAACTCTGAACGTTCGCGCGAACATTAAGAACCCCATTGATGTCTATGGGACTCGAACGTTCGAATTCAAAAGTGCTAATTTTAATATGCAAGTTATTGTCGTAAAACGTCTTTGAGAACCCGGGTCTTGCCCCAGGGAACATGTATCAATGGAAAAAAAGTTTTCAAAACGGTTGTTTTTTCAGGAGCAGCGATTTTAATGATGCTTAAATGAAAAAAAAAAAAAAACGAAAAATTCCTTTCCTTTAAATATTGTACTTGATGTGTGTCTATAGTATGCCTGTGAAAAGGGAAAATTTTATACTTACCTAACGGTAATTTTCCTTTCCTGATGCAAGCATATACGTATGGGAAGGCTACGCCCCCTGCCCCATCAGGACGGGTTATACTATAAAAGTAGGTCTCCTCCCCTACCCCAGCATTCTCATAGTTTAGTATCACTGTGGAAGGCCTTACTTTAAATGTTTCAGGCCCCATATTTGCCATTTCTTTCTTTTTTTTTTTTTTTTTTTTTTTTTTTTTTTAGGGAGGGAACCTATATGCTGTCATGCTTGCAGCAGGAAAGGAAAATTACCATTAGGCAAGTATAAAATTCTCTTTTCCTGACACAGCATATATGTATGGGATGTACCAAATCACCAGACAACAAGGGTGGGTACTGCTCAAGTGTTTAAGAGGATTAGATCTATCCCCTCTAACGACTGAGATGTATTGTAGTTACGACTGCTGGGTCCGCCACAATGGACCCCCAACATGTTGAATGTAGACCAGGTCGTAGTTTAGATATTAACTCTGGAGGAACTATTTTGGAGTTCCGTCAATGGATGCATCACCAGCTTGGAGGAGCCGTCTCTGCCCTCATCTGATGGACTTGTCCTCTCCATCTAAGTTTTGACTAATTGTATCCGTACAACTGCGATGGTCTTCGTTGGACAGCGGGATTGTCCTTTTCCGATGCCATTAGGCCTGATGAGTTTATCGTTTTTCTCCTAGAAGAAGGGCCAATTCTTTGTCTCTTCAACCTTGAATCTCTTTTCCAAGTTTGTGGAACTTCAAACACTTCAGTTTGGATCTGCCAAAAGGATGATGATGTTCTAACTCAGGTTGCCAAGATACCAACCTTTGTATAGTGTTGAGGAAGAGACTAGAGCCATTTTGCCTGATCATTTCAGCAACAAGGTAGTTTATGGTATGACACTTGGATGTTTGAGATTCTTCTAGATCTACTTTACATACTGTATTTGCCAAAAGGAATACTAATGCCGCGTACACACGGTCGTTTTTTGCAATGAAAAAAAACGACGTTTTCTGTGAAGTAAAAAACGACGTTTTTGAAACGTCACTTTTCAAAGACAATTTTGCATACACACCATCTTTTTTTCACAAAAAGCGAGGTTACGTTCACCACTCTTTTCCATTGAAGCTCGCTTCATAACTAGCTTCTGGGCATGCGCGGGTTGAAAAACGTCGTTTTGAACGACGTTTTTGCTACACACGGTGACTTTTTGTGAAACAAAAAACGACATTTTGAAAAACGACACAAAAAATTCAAGCATGTTGGAATTTTTTTTTTGGTCGTTTTTTTTAAGACAAAAAACGACGTTTTGCCCACACACGATCAATTTAAATGACGTTTTAAAAAACGTCGTTTTTTTTCATCGCAAAAAACGACCGTGTGTACGCGGCATTATTCCCATGTTCCTAGCCATATTTAGGATGTTTTGTCCCTCTAAATGGAGAGTGAGATAATGTGTCTCACACTATTTGGAAGACCCCATGGGGGAAAGAATAAACCTGCCTAAGTCTTTCGGACTTGGTTGCTGGGATATGCAACCCAGAGAGTGAAGAATAGATACGACTGCGTTTCAGTATCCTTTAATGCCGTCTCTAGGCTCTCTTGTATACAATTCATTCCTTTCAGTAAGGAACAGAGAATTCCATCCTTTAAATTCTGTAGGTTCTTCTCTTAGCTAAGGTACTTGAAGTCTGACACTCTGACCTCCATTAGATTTCAAACACTAACGGTGAGACCTCCACATCTTGGTCTCCTGTATCTAGATATAATTTGTATGAATTTGGAAGATACCGTTGGCACGCTGTATGAGGTGTTGAATCTCAGAAAGGAGAATAGGGAGTTTTCGGATCTGAGACTGTACCCGTGGGCATCATTGCCTGCAAGCTACAGGGTAATTATCGTCATCACCACCGAATGGCTGCAAATCTGGATAGGCCTCCTGGAGACTCTTAGGTTTGTTAAATATATACGTATTGGCTAATCTGCCAACCCAGCTGGCTGTCCTTAGTTTATCTGCTTCCACCTCTGGGAAGCCACCCAGGTTACGGTCAGACCAATAACTTGGTAGCCTTGCTCGTTGCCGATCCCTTGACTGTCTTGTTTGAGACTGTCCCTTGTCATCCAACGGCTTTTGTATCTTACGCCCTCTGGCTGTAAGTTCTAGAAAACCATAACATGCTGGGAGATACCTCTGACAGAAGTTGACTAGTTTTGCATTCCGTCTTGCCAGCGAGGCTAGGCCTTCCCCATTTTGCCGAGTCCTTTCAGCATAGTTGAGGCTCCCTCTGTTGTGTTTCCACAAGACTTTAGTCTGCGACCGCTGTAGCTCTGGCTTTTGGACACCTTGTCCTTCATTGGCATGACTACCCCACGAGTGACAACTTGTGATGATTGGTATGCTGAAAGATTAGCTTAGATACCTCCCCAATCGGGGACTTTTCTCCTCTGTGGAGTCATCGTTTCTCACGTGGGAAGCAAGTCTCTCTTTACTAAAAAGTTAATACAGTTGTCAACCCTGCTTGGGCCCCCCTCGGACCACATGGGTTATTACAGGGTACTTTATCGCTTTTGCGACCGTGGGATGCAACCAATAGGAAAGAGCATCTGTTCAAATGGGATACTTACACTGTTTCTCTGAGTGTAAATTAATTTTTGTTCATTAACTTTTTCCCATTCAGAATTACTTTCCAGTAGGGGATTACTGCGATGAGAC
Organism: Rana kukunoris; assembly: GCA_029574335.1. Taxonomy (NCBI): domain Eukaryota; kingdom Metazoa; phylum Chordata; class Amphibia; order Anura; family Ranidae; genus Rana; species Rana kukunoris. Next base: position 14,739 of record JAJQKJ010002243.1, on the reverse strand, counting down.
TAGTTTGTCTCTCGATGATGGCTCCTCCCCCCGACTTGATTAAAGTCTGTACTGGGACCTTTCCCAGAACTTGGAAGCCATTGTGCCACAACTCTTCTGAAGGATCAGCACGACTCTGGATACAAAGCGCCTTGAGGCGATTCGGTTCGCATTTGTCAGCGCTATACAAGTTACTCACTTTGCTGTTCAAACAAGACTTACCAGTAGTCCTTGTGCCCGAAAGTCGGCCTGAACGACCACAACATACAGGGTATACCAAGGTAACTACCCCTATCACACCACCAGGTTGGACTTAATGGACTAGGTTTCCAGTATTACGGCATAAAATTGTGCGATTTTACTGCGATTCCTATGCGTCTTGAATCAATGCCTGTGTATTCTTGACGTCCACGGCCACCAGTTAGACCACAGTGGGTTCAAACGTAGTGTAGGGACTACCTTGAAGTCGCAGCACTGCTATGAACAATACTCCTTAAAAATCCTGGAGTAGGATTTGTGGAGGTCAGGCTTTACTGACGACTGGAGAGATTAATTGCCACGATGGCCTATGCCACCCTTTTGGACCCTCTTGTTATTCAAGTTTTACTATGACCAACCCCCATGTAATCATAGCCCTTGTGCTCCGATGCATCATGGAGGGAATGCAATGAATTGGTAGAGGAATGAAACAATTCCATTGGCTCCCTAATGCACAGGACTCATGGATCCTTCGCTGAAATTTACATCCAACTGTCAGCTGACCCTATTGGGCGACTTGGGTTTAGGCTAATAAAGATTATCGATTCTTTATTCTCCGCCATAGTTCTCCCACGTTTAACTTGTCAATCTTTTGGCTATCCTCTGGTCTTTGGTGATTAACATAAGGAATTAATCTTCCTTCTAGATATTGCCAGATCCGACTTGAACAGTCACCACTCTGACTAAAGCGGCATGTGTTCACTTGTGGGAGGGGCCATAAGGGTTCACTGGCCACAATGATTTCTGGAGAAACAGAATACAGTCTTGTATCCGCAGTGACTGAACTGCATCATTGGCTATTACCTTTCAATCTAGGATCTGCCATAGAGAGCTTATCACTGACCAGAGCTCTGCTTCCATCCTGCCTTATCGCAGGTCACAACAACACTACTTAACAGTAGTATGAATCTTGTTGATCTCCAGATCTACTTTCTGTCACAGGGTCTCTGCAAGGATATTGTTTCCTCTGTTTGGAAGAATGGTACCCTTGGTTAATCTGCTGAAGCCTGTTTGGCTGGCTGCTCTTTGATACCAAAGGAGACAGGAACAACAAGCGCCAGAGGCGACTCAGTTCGCATGCGCCGCGCCACACAAGTTCCCATTCACCCATGCTCTAGAGGCAGAGGTACCCTTTAGCTGATTTTGCTTGAATAGCTTAGTACCTGAGTTCCACACAGTCAGTCTGGACGGGGTTAAAGTCGCCGTCTCTTGCTTCTGATATGCCAACTAGTCAGGTTGTTTGATTAGGCTTGGTATGGAACCATTAGTGACTGTAGGCCTTCTCAGTCTCTGCCCCTTTGTCACTGTCTTTGGCCTGCAACCTTGTTTTGCATTCTGCCCGTCACACCAGTTACACCCGACCACTATGATTCCTGTAGCGATTTCTGGCAGTTAGCTACATAGTGGGATTTTTTCAGGGTTGAAGAGGATCTGTTGCTTGTCGCAGAAGCAGGTAGACTGGTGTTTGGTGTTGAGGGCTTGAGATGTACACTCATTATGCCCATAATGTGCACTATTTTTTAGGATATAGCATATACTTACCTGCCCTCACCTTTATTCAAAGTTGCTGGTCTCTAGGAAGGCTGGTTGCTACTGGTTCACAGATGCCTGGGATTATTTTCCCATAAATAGTAACCACTACAAACCCCATATCTTTCAGTGGGGTACCCCAAATAACACAAGCAATTACCTATTGCTAACAAGTACTAAGGAGTGTGACTAAACATGTAAATGCATAGAAGTAAACACATCACAGCCTTACCTAGTGTGGAGTTAATGTAATCACAGGAATGCAGCACAAATTAATGATCCTATGACATTAGCACTAGCAGGTTAAACCTACCAGAGGATACCAAACTTCCATACACAGTGAGCCCATACTGCAGGCCCAATCCCTGCACTAACCTGAAAGGGCTCTCTATATCACCTAGGGTTGCCACCTTTTCTTCAAGTCAAACCCGAACACTTTAGCGGCCCACGGCAATTATTTTTTTATAGTATAACCTATACATATATTTTGCTATTAAACACCATTTCTGATCATATGAAGGTAATACCAAGAGTTCCCCTTTACATCAGAGTCCTCAGATTTCCCCTTTTATATATGAATCCACAGAGTTCCCTTTTACATCTGAACTCGCAGAGTTCCCTTTCACTGTAAGGGGGGACTCTGAAGACTCTGATGTAAGAGGGGACTCTGGGGGCTCTAACATAAGGGATGCTCTGGAAACCATGATCTAAGGGGGAATACTGGAAACTCTGATATACAGGAGGACTCTGATGTAGGGGGGAACACTGTGGTCTCTGGTGTAAAGGGGAACTCTGATGTAAGGGGGAAAGGTGTGGCCTCTGGTGTAAAGGGGAAATCCGATGTTAGGGGTGCTCTGAGAACCCTGATTCACCTTTGTGTACTCAATCACAACAGGCAGGAGAGAAAAGGGAGGGGGGGGGACATTCACAGACAGGGATGGATGGTGAGCTCACTCACCCCCTGGCAGTTAGCACCTCTCATCCAGATGTAACTGAGGCTGCTGGACCTTAAATTTCCAGGCCAAACTTTCCTTTTCTGAGGCACAGCCCTGAGGATTGGAGTGTGGGCAGACACAGAGGGGACGGGGTGGGGGGAAAGAGTGTAGATCAAGCCCTCTCTCAGGCAGTGTGAAAGAGACAACTGCAGCCATAAACCCTTCTGGCAAGCCATAGTCTAGGCTAAATAATGTGTCCGGGTTTGAGGCTTTCTGAAACCCGAACACAGGATTCCAAACCCGAACTGTCCGGGTGAATCCTGGACAGGTGGCAACCCTAATATCACCTGATATCAGTTCAAACTTCAGCAATGCTGCAAACACATCCTTTAGTCTGTTTAATATTAGTAAACAGAGTGACACTACAGACATCCAGTTACATTCGCATGTGTGATATACGCTTTTCAGAAATGCAAGTTAACCACAAACCTGCAGGAAATAAATCAAGACTGTAGAGCAGGCCAGGACTGGGACAAAAAATAGGCCCGGGCATTTTACACTGAGCAGCCCAGGGGGCACAGCAGGGGTTAATGACGGGATGTGGGGTGAGATAAAGAAAGATAGATAGATAGATAGATAGAGATAGAAAGAAAGAAGGGAAGGAAGGAAGATAAAGAAAGATAAAAGATAGAAAAAAAGAAGGGGAGGAAGTGAGATAGATAGGAAGGAAGGAAGGAAGATAAAAGAAAGATAGATAAAGATAGAAAGAAAGAAGGGAAGGAAGGAAGAAAGAAAGAAGGGAAGGAAGGAAGATAGATAAATAGATATAGATAGAAAGGAAGGAAGATGGATAAAGAAAGAATGAATAATATAGAAAGAAAGAAGGGAAGGAAGATAGATAGATAGAGAAAGAAAGATAGATAAAGATAGAAATCAAGAAGGGAAGATAGATACAGAAAGATAGAAAGAAAGAAGGGAAGGAAGATCGATAAAGAAATAAAGATAGATAAATATAGAAAGAAGGAAAGGAAGATAGATAGATAGAAAGCAAGATATATAAAGAAAGATAGATATATAGGAAGGAAGATATATAAAGAAAGATAGATACAGATAGAAGGAAAGAAGGGAAGGAAGGAAGATAGATAGATAGAAAGGAAGGAAGATGGATAAAGAAAGAAAGCAGGGAAGGAAGATAGATAGATAGATAGATAGATAAAGATAGAAAGCAAGAAGGGAGGATAGATAGATAGATAGATAGATAGATAAAGATAGAAAGCAAGAAGGGAGGATAGATAGATAGATAGATAGATAGATAAAGATAGAAAGCAAGAAGGGAGGATAGATAGATAGATAGATAGATAGATAGATAGATAGCTAAAGATAGAAGCGAAGATGGATAGATAGATATAGAAAGCAAGAAGGGAGGATAGATAGATAGATAGATAGATAGATAGATAGATAGATAGATAGATAGATAGATAGATAGATAGATAGATAGATAGATAGATAGATAGATAGATAGAAGGGAGGATGGATAGATAGATAGATAAATAGATAGATAAATAGATAGATAGATATGATAGATAGCAAGAAGGGAGGATGGATAGATAGATAGATAGATAGATAGATAGATAGATAGATAGATAGATAGATAGATAGATAGATAGATAGATAGATAGATAGAGATAGAAGATGGTAAGGAAGGCAGATAGATAAAGATAGAAGATAGATAATGATAGAAAACAAGAAGAGAAGGAAGGAAGATAGGTAGATAGATCTAGATAGATAGATAAAAAAAGATAGAAAGGAAGGTAGATAGATAAAGATAGAAAAAAAGATAGATAGATACACAGTGGCAGTGGCCGCTCCCTCTGGCTCAGCAGCCCCTTCTGGCTCAGCCGCGACAATGGGCACAGTGGCGACAATGGGTACAGTGGCATCAATGGGCACAGTGGCATCAATGGGCACAGTGGCGACAATTAAAGGGCACAGTGGCTGCGTTTGATGGCATAGCACAGTGGCTGCGTTTGATGGCATGGCACAGTGGCTGAGTTTGATGGCATGGCACATTGGTGACAATTGATGGCACAGTGACTGGGTTTAATGGCATGGCACAGTGGTGACAAGTGATGGCACTGTGGCTGTGTTTGATGGCATGGCACAGTGGTGACAATTGGTGGCACAGTGGCTGTGTTTGATGGCATGGCACAGTGATGACAATTGATGCAGCCCAGTAGCAGCATTTGATGGGCCCAGTGGCTGCATTTGATGGGCACAGTGAGGCTCAATAGCCACCGGGGGCCGTTTGTGGGCCGCGAGGGCCGTTCGCGGCCGCAATCGGCCCCCGGTCCGCCGCGCCCCACTGGGCATTTGCCCAGTATGCCCTATGGCCAGTCCGGGCCTGCTGTAGAGCCAGGCTTATTCAGTTAAATGGAAGGCTTCAGCCCAGCACAGCACCTGCTATCATCATTAGCAGTATTGCAGACACAACCACAGCCCTTCAGTAATGCAAGTTTAACCACATAGGGCCAGATTCAGGTAGAGTTGCGCTGGAGTAATTCGATATGCGCCGCGTAACTGTGAAGATGCGCCGTCGTTTCTATGTGGCCGTACCCACCAAACTAGATGCGCCCAATAACGGGCCATTTCCGACCAGTGGAACGTTCCGACGCCAGAGTATCGTCAGCGCTTAATTTCGCTTGGCGCATCAGTCGCACCTATTGATTTCCCCTGCAAATATGCAAATGAGGGAGATTTCCCAATTCACGAACGGATTAGCACCATACGCTGGCTACATGCACCGCGCGTATCTCGTCCGTCCGGCGCAAAGTTATTTCTACAAAAAGCTGCTTTATCTTTACTCCAGACGGCCTCAGGTCAGCAGGAGAGCAGCTACAGCAGCAGCGTTACCGACGAAACTAGCAGGCTGAACAACCACACTTGCAAGGACAACACCTCTGTGTGCCAACATGCCAGGGGCAGTCGCGGTCCTAGCACTAGTACTGGGTCCCCCAGAACGGAGTAGGCGGGCATGTGAAAGGATATACCGCACGCGCATGAGCCTCTTTGGCATGGGAGATGAGGAGGTGTATCGCCTCTTCAGATTCAGCCCTGATGCAATACTTGAACTAACCACAACCCTGCAGGCAGGGATGTATTCTGGCCTAGGCCAACAAGGCCCAGGCCTAGGGCGGCACTTTGCGGGGGGGCGGCTGGCCGGTCCTCTTCCCATGGCATCCCTCTGTCCTCTTCCCACGGCATCCCTCTGTCCGTCACTCATGGCAACCCTCTGTCCTTCTCCCAGGGCATCCCTCTGTCCTCTTCCCATGAATATGACAGGGGTGTGGCTTTGACAGGAAGGGGTGTGTCATATTTAAATTAGGGAGTGCGGAAGTTTAGTCAGGCCTAGGGCAGCACAAAACCTAAATACACCTCTGGGAGTGAGGGATGGAGTTCTGTACAGAGATGGAGGGATGGAAGGAAGGAGTGAGGGATGGAAATGGAAGGATGTAGGGAGGGATGGAGATGGAAGGATGGGGTTCTGTACAGAGATGGAGGGATGGAAGGAAGGAGGGAGGAATGGAGATAGAAGGATGGAGGGAGAGATGGGAGGATGTGGCTCTGTATAGAAATGGAGGGATGGAAGGAAGGAGTGAGGGATGGAGATGGAAGGAGGGAGGGATGGAGTTGGAAGGATGGGGTTCTGTACAGAGATGGAGGGATAGATGGAAGGAAGGAGTGAGGGATGGAGGTGGAAGGAGGGAGGGATGGAGTTGAAAGGATGGGGTTCTGTACAGAGATATAGGGATGGATGGACATAGGAGGGAGGGATGGATGGAGTTGGAAGGATGGGGCTCTGTACAGAGATAGAGGGATAGATGGAAGGAGGGATGGAGGTGGAAGGAGGGAGGGATGGAGTTGGAAGGATGGGGTTCTGTACAGAGATATAGGGATGGATGGACATAGAAGGAGGGAGGGATGGCGTTGAAAGGATGGGGTTCTGTACAGAGATAGAGGGATGGATGGACATAGAAGGATGGAGGGATGGAGATGGAAGGATGGGGCTCTGTACAGAGATGGAGGGATGGACGGAAGGAGTGAGGGATGGAGATGGAAGGAGTGAGGGATGGAGTTCTGTACAGAGATGGAGGGATGGAAGGAAGGAGTGAGGGATGGAAATGGAAGGATGTAGGGAGGGATGGAGATGGAAGGATGGGGTTCTGTACAGAGATAGAGGGATGGAAGGAAGGAGGGAGGAATGGAGATAGAAGGATGGAGGGATGGATGGACATAGAAGGAGGGAGGGATGGAGATGGAAGGATGGGGCTCTGTACAGAGATGGAGGGATAGATGGAAGGAAGGAGTGAGGGATGGAGGTGGAAGGAGGGAGGGATGGAGTTGGGAGGATGGGGTTCTGTACAGAGATATAGGGATGGATGGACATAGAAGGAGGGAGGGATGGAGTTGGAAGGATGGGGCTCTGTACAGAGATGGAGGGATGGAAGGAAGGAGTGAGGGATGGAGATGGAAGGATGGAGGGATGGGGTCTGTAAAGAGATGAAAGGATGGAATTAGGGAGAGATGGAGATGAAAGGATGGAGGGAAGGATGGAGGGAGGGAGAGATGGAGATGAAAGGATGGAGGGAGGGATGGAGAGGTAAGGATGGAGGGAGGGAGAGATGGAGATGAAAGGATGGAGGGAGGGATGGAGAGGGAAGGATGGAGGGATGGGGTCTGTATAGAGATGAAAGGATGGAGGGAGGGAGAGATGGAGATGAAAGGATGGAGGGAGGGATGGAGAGGGAAGGATGGAGGGATGGGGTCTGTATAGAGATGAAAGGATGGAGGGAGGGAGAGATGGAGATGAAAGGATGGAGAGAGGGATGGAGAGGGAAGGATGGAGGGATGGGGTCTATATAGAGATGAAAGGAGGGCAGTAGGAGGAGGCAGACAGGGAGGGTGAGAAGCGGTTGCTGCTGCTGGTTGAAGTCTGGGGGATGCAGTGAGAGGAGCAGGCAGAGCCGTGTTGTCTTTGGCCACGGAAGCTTCCTTCCTGTGTAGCCCCGGCATCTCTCACCTCCAGCTCGGCTCCTGTCTCCTCCTCCCGCCGGCTCTCCGTGCTGAAATCTGGGCCGTTCCCTGGGTGTGACACCAGATCCCGGGCGCCCAGGAGGAGGGGGAGCGGATATAGCAGCAAGCCCGCCGTAGTCACAGTACATGCAGGGCTCCTCATCCCGGCTCTCTCCGCTCATCTCCTCACTGCCGCCGCTACTAGGGCGGCACTGCAGGCTGGGAATAGAGCGATTCGTCCGGGATGTAGTCACAGGCGCAACCGCCCCCTAGCCTGGCGGCTGCCGCCAATCCGCCATAAATCTTGTTTTTAAGAAAAATGCCGGTATTTTAATAATCTTAATCCAGATTTTGCCGCCTCCCTTACCTTGGCGCTCTAGGCAGCCGCCTAACCCGCCTATTGCTAGCGCCGGCCCTGCCTGTACATACTGCCCACTGTCATACCCTCCACACTCTTCTCCTGTACATACTGCTCACGGTCATTCCCTCCACACTCCTCTCCTATACATAGTTCCCACTATCATACCATCCACACTCCTCTCCTCCCCTGTACATACTGCCCACTGTCATGCTCTCCTATACATAGTGCCCACTATCATAGCATCCACACTCCTCTCCTGTACATACTGCCCACTGTCATACCCTCCAAGCTTCTCTCCTGTACATACTGCTCACTGTCATCCCCTTCACACTTCTCTCCTATACATAGTCCCCATCATCATACCCTCCACACTCCTCTCCTGTACATACTGCCCACTGTCATACCCTTCACACTCCTCTCCTGTACACTGTGCCTTTTGCTGTACCCTTTGCACTCTTCTCTTGTACATAGTGCCCAATGTTAGACCCTCCACATTCCTCTCCCTCACCTGCACATACTTCTCACTTATATATCGTCCGTACTCCTCCCCTATGTCGCTTACCCGCAAAAACAGTTCTTAAAAATGATACTGAATACCCTCCATGTTACCAGCTCTAGAATGGACACACTTTTGTTAGTTTAACTAAAGGAAATCCCAGTTCTCATATTTGTTCTGTTCCATTATTAGAACTTATTTAATTTTGTGATTACTACTGTGATGTATAGAGGAACATAGGGGATCTCAGCTACTCAAAATATAGCACTTGTGAAAAAGTGTCCCTACAAATATTTTTTAAATGTTGGCAACTATGCACTGCCCAAGGGCCCCTGGGTCAGTAGCGGGCCCCATTAGAGGTTTCTGGGATCCTCTGATATTAAAGCGGTAATACATTTTCCTAACATAACTACTTTTTAGAGGTCCTGGGGAAGGTTATGCCACAATGTACAAGTATGCACAGCATATTAGCACATTAGGGTACACTTACATTTTCAGACTGGGCCCTCCATTGCTGCGCTGTGATTCCAACGCATTTATTTATTATTTATAAAAGGCCCCACCAAAATCCTCAACACCAGGCCCATGATGTTCTTAATCTGGCCCTGTAGGCCAGGGGTCTCAAATTACCTGAGGGCTAGGGATGAGCTTCGTATTCGAGTCAAACTCATGTTAGACTCAAACATTGTATGTTCGATCGTTCGACATACGAACAAAACGGGTCGTTCTCTCCAAATTCGAGTTACGTTTCACAGACCATAATTCACTGCGGCATCACTGGCTGATGATTGGCCAAGCATGCACTATGACCAGCATGCTTGGCCAATCACAGCTTGCAAAAAACAAGAGAGCCATAATTGGCCAAAGCCAGGGTGGCTTTGGCCAATTATGGCTCAGGGGGTTTAGTACATGCCCCACAATATAAAAGGCCGCCTGCAGGTCGGCCATGGGTAGTGTGTTGTGGAAGTGATTAGAGAGACAAAGAGAGTGTCATTTTTTGCAGGTAGATAGAGCAGGCAGGCAGGCTAGTCAGTCAATGTTACACAGGTAGATTCACGTACCTCGGCTCATCTTTGTGCGGGTGTAGCGTATCTTCTTTACGCTATGCCAGCGCAACGTTGAGAGGCAAGCATGGTAATCGCGAAGAAAATGCGCTCAACGTTGCACCGGCGTATCGTATAGTTGTCGGCGTAAGTCAAAGTAGGTGGAAGTGGGCTGGAAGTGGGCGTGATATATTAAAATGAAGTGTGACCCCATGCATATGATGGGCTGAGCTTCAAAAAACGAACTGCGAATGCGTCATCTCTTGGACAAATCCCAGTGCGTATGCTCACAGTTCACGTCGAAACACTGCCTACGACGTGAGTGTAACCTACGCCCAGCCCTAATCACGTACTACGTAAACGGTGTACACGACGTAAAATTCAACGGCGTTCGTTCCCTGGTCCATACCTTTGCATGGGTTGCGCCTCCTATATGAGGAATAACTTTACCCCGGACGTAACCCTTACGCAAATCGCTTAAAACATGCGCCGGGCGCATCTACGTTCGTGAATTGGTGCATTTCCCTCATTTGCATATCTGAATCGAAACTTCCATATGCATCCAGCGTAAATATGCACCCACGATACGCCGGCGTAGGAAAGTTACGTCGGTCGGAAAAGCCTATTTTTCAACCTAACTTAGTTTGTGGATCCGGCACATAGATACGACGGCGCATCTTTGCACTTACGCAGCGTAAATCGAGATACGTCGGCGTAAGTGCTTTGTGAATCCGGGCCACAGTGTGTAGAGGATATATATACACATCGCAGGCGTTGTACATAGATTTATACACTGTATAGTTTAGCTAGATCAGTTCTTCCTAATTTACTGGCAGGCAGGTGATTGTGCTATTTAAAGATGTTTTCCTGACACAGCATGACAGCATATATGTATGGGAAGGCTCCGCCCCCCTGCCCAATCAGGACCGGTTATACTATAAAAGTAGGTCTCCTCCCCTACCCCAGCATTCTCTGTTTTTTCCTTCACTGCTACAGGCGGTTATACTACTGCTAAAGAAAGCAGGAATTTTTATTTTTCCCTCACCTGGCCGGACACTTCCCGCCAAGCCGCACAGGTTCAAAGCCTTTCCTGTGACGAAGCTCCCCGCTGTACAGGCAGACCTGAACGCCTAATGGGGAAGGCCTCACCCCAGCAGGATCCAGGAAGATGGGGGTGAAGGCATCTGGTCTCTAGGGATTGCTCATTTATCATGACGCCATGTATGGACATTCATTGGACTTTGGGCATGCAGGTGGTAAGGCACCACATGGTGCACACAATTCTATTCAGTTACTGCTGCAAGTATAGACAAGTATGGGCCAGATTCAGGTAGATGGGAGTTTCTTTATTCCGGAGTAACGCTTCTCAATTACGTTACTCCGCCGACACTTTCGGCGCAAGTACTGTTATTCACATAGCAGTTGCGCGTAAACTTGCGCCAGAGTAACGATAATGCGCTGGCGTAATCCGACGCAAGTGGAAGTGGGTGTGATCATATGTAAATGATGGGCGGAGCCCAGCGCATAGGCTTACGTTCAGCGCATCATCCACGGAGCAGGCGCAGTAAGTGAGGCTTCACTTGCCCCCTTGTGCGCATGCTCACAACTTCCGTCGGCACCACTTCACGTGAAACGCCAGCGCAATGTGTTCCGTTGCGCGTATAAAAGCGCTAGCGGAAACGCCATTCCGGCGCAAAAGTATATCCGTTTCCCCCCACCCCAGGGAAGATACTTTTGCACTGTCATGGCTGCTCCCGCTACCCCCAGAGAGAGGAGGAACCTGAACTTTAATGCCCAGGAGGTCTCTGTGGTCATCTCGGCGATGGAGACGTTTAATGATTTTCTCCACGGCAAAAAAAGTAGGAAGACCAGCCGGGAGAGAAAGCAGGGCATCCTGGAGACCATTGCTGCCAGGGTCAATGTGTTGGGGTATTCCACCCGGACTGCTGGGGATATCCAAAAAAAAAAAAATGATCTGCGGCGCAAGGTCCGTGGCAAGGTGGCCACCATTAGGAGCCATGAGAGGGGCACAGGTGGTGGTCCACCATGTCCGGTCAGCCTGACCACAGAGGAGGAGGTGGTCGCCCGCTGCCTGGACAGGGAGCAGTTGGAGGGGGTACCAGGCTTTGATTCTGTGGAGGAAGGCTCCAGGACAGGTAAGTGATTTTTATCCCCTATTTGGTGTGTTGCATGTGGGGGGGGGGGGGGGGGGGGGGGGGGGGGGGTGGGTACATGTGCCAAGTGTGTGGGACCACCAACATGTGTCTGCTTTGTGTCATCCACAGATGACAAAGCTGGGCCATCATCTGTCGGCGGCCAGTCCACCCCATCCCCCCCATCGGCACCCAGTGCCTGTGCCCCTGGGTGGTGAAGACACCGAGGTGGAGGAGGAGAGTGGCCACACCACACATGCAGAGGTCGTTGTGGAGGAGCCTGTTGGGGCAGAGCAAGACTTTGTTTTATTGTTAGAGGAATCCTCCTCTTCAGCTGGACCCTCTCAGATCCCCTCCCCCATTATAGGAAGTCCCTCAAGGGTGACTCCATCCCTCCGGGGACAAACATCTACTGGCCCCAGGAAGGCCACCCATAAGACCAGGGGGGTGTCTGATCTGGTCCAGGACCAGGTGGCGAGGGATCACGCCAGACAGACCCAGCAAATGGGGGAGATTGCTGGGCACCTGGAAAGAGTGGCTGACAGCCTGTGCTCCGTGGCCCAGATGTCTTCGGCAAGGCAGGATGTGAGCTGCAACTGCGCTGCAGTGGTGACCAGTCTGGGGGAGGTGCAGGGTGAGCTAAGGGACCTCACTGCAGCCGTCCAGGCAAACAGTGCTGCCATCCTGGAGGCTGAGTCGGTGGGCCCAGCATTATCAGGTCACCCGGCAGCTCAGGATGCAGGCCCAGCAGCTCAGGGTTCAGGCCCAGACCAGTTCTTACCTTGGCCGGATTGCCATGGCCTTGGAGGGCAGGCAGGCCACACCTGCCAGGAGTGGCCCACCTGGGAATCAGCCACCTCCAGATGCCCCCCCACCCACTCCATCCAGGCAGTTAAGGAGCCAGAGAGGGGCCGCCAGAAGAAGCCCCCGGCATCCCAGATAATTTTTCTATTTTTTTTATTTTTGATGCTCAGGTTATGAGATTTTTATTTTATTATACTGCACACGTTGCAGTGTGAATGGTGTGTGAATGTGAGAGGGTGGCACTCCTGACAGTAAGGGGTGTCACCCTCGGCCGTGGTGGTGAAGTTAACCCCACGGCTGTATGAATGACGTGTGAAAGGTGTATGAATGGACAGTGACATCATTGGGGCCTTGACGCTGGCGTTGCTGCTCCCAAGTCCTACATGCTGGACTTGGGCTAATCCAATGCGATGTGCACGTGGTGTGTGTGATCTAGGGACATCAGTGGTGTACACGCGTGCATTGTCCGTGTGATCAATGTTTTGGTTTAGTGTCCAAAGATGCCTACGGCGAGGACCCTCCTGACTGCTCTTCCATCAGCAGACTGGTTCTCCTCTGGCAGGTGGGGACTGTGTGGGTCGGGGGTCAGGTCATCACGCATGTCAATCTGCAGGCCTTTTCTCATTGCAAAGTTGTGCAGAATGCAACATGCACCGATGATCTGACACACAAAGGTAGGGGAATACAATAGGGTACCCCCGGACTTATCCAGGCAGCGGAAACAGGACTTCAGGAGCCCAAATGTTTGCTCCACCACTGCACGGGTTTTGATGTGTGCTTCATTGTATTTTCTCTCTCCTCTGGTTTGGGGGTTCCGGAAAGGAGTCATGAGATGGGGTCCCAGTGCATATGCAGAGTCACCTGTAAGGGAAAAGACAGGAGGATGTTAGTCATGCATGTGCCACTTCTGTTGTGCATCACGGGAGGGGATAGTCATGCCTGACTCCCATGTCACTCACCAACCAGCCAGCTGTCCCCATACATGTTCTGCTCGAATTCTGCTGGGATGGGGCTCTGACGGTATATGAAGCTGTCATGCTGGACCCGGGGGGTGTTTGGCACGGACGTGCAATGAGGCGTTGGGCATCAGCTATCACCTGTACGTTGATGGAATGCCAATGCTTCCGATTGCGGTATATGTGCTCTGTGGCACTGGGGGGCTGTAGGGCCACATGTGTGCAATCAATGGCCCCCACAGTGCGTGGGAATCTGGCAATGCTGTAGAAATCTGTCATTGCGTTCAGCCGCAGCTCTTCAGTGGTTGGTCTGATGAACTGGTTTGACATGCGTCTGAGGATTGCAGGAACAACCTAGTGCACACATCTGCTCACGGAGGACTGCGACATCCCAGCCACCACTCCACTTGTACGCTGGAATGATCCACTTGCTAGGAAATGGAGTGTTGCCAGGACCTTCACCAGTGGCTGCACTGCTTGTGAGCGGTGTGTCTTGCTGGTGATGTCACCCTTCAGGCAGAGGTGTATTTAGGTTTTGTGCTGCCCTAGGCCTAAATAAACTTCCGCACCCCCTAATTTAAATATGACACACCCCTTCCTGTCAAAGCCACACCCCTGTCATATTCATGGGAAGAGGACAGAGGGATGCCCTGGGAGAAGGACAGAGGGTTGCCATGAGTGACGGACAGAGGGATGCCGTAGGAAGAGGACAGAGGGATGCCATGGGAAGAGGGACCGGCCAGCCGCCCCCCCGCAAAGTGCCGCCCCATCCCTCACTCCTTCCTTCCATCTATCCCTAGGTACAGCAATCCATCCCTGCTCACTCATTCCATCTCCATCCCTCCACTCCTTCCTTCCAGTCCATCCTCTCCATCCCTCTTTCCACCCAGACTTCCTTCCACCTCCATCCCTTCCACTCCTAAATCCCGCCATCCTTCTGTCTTCACCATCCCATCCTCCCTACTTTCCTTACATTCCACTCCCCTTCCATATCTCTGTACAGAACATCCTTCCTCTCCATCCTTCCCTCTCTCCACCTTCATCCCTCATCTCTACATCCTCCCTCCATCTCTGTCCATCCCCTCCATCTCCTTCTGTACAGAGCCATCCTTACTCCATCTCCATTCCCTTCCTCTTGCCATCTCCATCCCTCA